>SZWC01012224.1:0-12042 GCA_023375785.1 Penium margaritaceum | reverse complement strand
AGAGAGAGAGAGAGGGAGAGAGAGAGAGAGAGAGAGAGAGAGAGAGAGAGAGAGAGAGAGAGAGAGAGGAAGAAAGCGTGATGGGGAAAAATGTAATCCCCACAAAAAATTGACTCGTTTTATGGGCAACATGCCCTGGATAACATGCGGAGAGAGAACCGGCTTGATCGATCCGATCACATCCGTGGTTCTGATGGAACCGCAGATCCGGATCCAGAACCGCGGTTCCGGGTCGCCTGACCAGAACCAACTCGCGGTTCCGGTTCCATTTTTGTATCCGCAGATTTGACCCTGTTTGCACCCTTAGGTGGAAGTAGGAAACAAATGGCTGCAACTAGAACGCAACTAAGGCACAACTAGGACGCAACAAGGATGAAAGTAGGCGCAAGTAGGGCGCAAGTAGGGCACAAGTAGCACGTAACTAGGGCGCAACTAGGGTGGAACTAGGATGCAGGTAAGGCGCAAGTACGGAACAAGTAGGATGGAACTAGGGTGTAAACAGGGCACAAGTAGGACACAACTTGGGCGCAACTAAGGCGCAAGTAGGGCGTAAGTAGGATGCAAGTAGAGCGCAAGTAGGGTACAAGTAGGGTGCAAGTAGGGCATAACTAGAGTGCAAGTAGGACACAACATGGGTGTAACTTGGGCGCAATGAGAGCACAATCAGGCTACAACTAGGATGCAAGAAGGGTGTAACTAGGGCACAACTAGGGTGCAACTAGGGCACATCTAGCATACAAGTAGGGTGCAAGTAGGGCACAAGTAGGGCGTAACCAGGACGCAAGTAGGGTGCAAGTAAGCTGAAACTAGGGTGCAATTAGGGCGCAACTAGGGCGCATCTAGGGCACATGTAGGGCACAAGTAGGGCGCAAGTAGGGCGTAACTAGAGCGTAACAAGGGCACACCTAGGGTGCAACAAGGGTGTAACTAGGGCTCAACAGGGGCGCATCTGGGACGCAATTGGGGCGCAACTGGGGCGCAATTGGGCCGTAACTGGGGTGCAACTGGGGTGCAACTTGAACACAACTAGAGCGCAATTAGGGACCATCTAGTGCACAACTAGGGAGCAACTAGGGCACAAGTACGGCTGAACTAGGGCGAAGCTAGTACCTAACTGAAGCGCAACTAGGGCGCAACTAGGGCACAACTAGGGTGTAAGAAGGGCGCAAATAGGGCGCAACTAGGATGCAACTAGGACGTAGCTAGTGCCGAACTGAGGATAAACTAGGACACAACTAGGGCGCAACTAGGGCGCAACTGGGGCGCAAGTAGGGCACAACTAGGGAGGAATAAGGGCGCAACTAGAATGCAAGTAGGGTGCAGGCAGGCCACAAGTAGGGCCCAACTAGGGTGCAACTATGGCGCAACTAGGGTGCAACTATGGCGCAACTAGGGTGCAACTCAAGCACAACTAGGGCGCAAGCAGGGCGCAAGGAGGATGTAACTAGGAAGCAACAAGGACGTAACTAGGGTGCAAGTAGGCCACAAGTAGGATGCAACTAGGGTACAAATAGGGTGCAACTAGGGTGCAACTTAGACGCAAGTAGGGTGCAAGTAGGGTACAACTAGGGTGCAACTAGGGTCAAACTAGGATGCATGTAGGGTGCAAATAGAGTGCAAATAGGCGGCAAGTAGGGCGCAACTAGGGTGCAACTAGGGCGCAACTAGAACGCAACTAGGGCGCAATTAGGGTGCAAATAGGGTGCAATTAGGGTGCAACTAGGTTACAACTAGGGTGCAACTAGGGTGCAGCTACGGCGCAAGTAGGACGCAAGTAGGGGACAAGAAGGGCCCAACGAGGGCGCAACTAGGGCGCGAGTAGGGCGCAACTAGGGTGCAACTAGGGTATAAGTATGGCGCAACTAGTGTCTAAGTAGAGCGTAACTAGGGCCCAACTTGGACAAGACTAAGGTGTAAGTAGGGCACAGGTAAGGCACAAGTAGGGCACAAGTAGGGCACAACTAGGGCGTAACTAGGGCACAGTTTGGGCGCAAGTAGGGCGCAAGTAGGGTGCAAGTAGGGCACAACTAGGATGTGACTATGGTGTAACTACGGTGCAATGAGGGTACAAGTAGGACAAAAGTAGGATGCAAATAGGGCGCAACTAGGACGCAGCTACGGTGCAACTAGGACGCAACTATGGTGCAACTAACGCCCAACTAGGATACAACTAGGGTACAAGTAGGGCGCAAGTAGGGCACAAGTAGGGCATAACTAGGACGCAACTAGGGCAAAACTAGGCCGTAAGTAGGGCGCAAGTAGGATGAAAGTAGGATGCAAGTAGGGCGCAATTAAGACGCAACTAGGGTGCAACTAGGACGCAACTAGGGTGCAACTAAGGTCCAACTAGGATGCAACTAGGACGCAAGTAGGGCACAAGTAGGGCACAGGTAAGGCGCAACTAGGGCGCAACTAGGGCCCAACTATGGCGCAAGTAGGTTGCAAGTAGGACTCAAGTAGGGCGCAAATATGCCACAACTAGGGCACAACTAGGGCGCAAGTAGGGCGCAACTAGGATGCAAGTAGGACACAACTAGGGTGTAACAAGGGCATGAATAGGGTGCGATTTAGGCGTAGTATGATGCAACAAGGGCACAACTAGGGTGCAACTAGGGCACAACTAGGAGGCAACTAGGGCGCAACTAGGGCAGAAGTAGAGTGCAAGTAGGGCACAACTAGAGTGCAACTTGGGTACAACTCGGGTGCAAGTAGGACACATGTAGGGTGCAACTAGGGCACAAAGAGGGTGGAACTATGGCGCCACTAGGGAGCAAGTAGCACACAAGTTGGGTGTAAGTAGGGTGCAAGGAGGGGGCAACTAGGGCGCAACTAGGGCATAAATAGGAAGAAAGTAGGGTGCAATTGGGATGCGTATAGGATGCAAGTAGGGTGGAAGTTGGGCGCAAATATGGTACAAGTAGGACACAAGTAGGGTGCAAGTAGGTTACAACTATTGCACAACCAAGGCGTAACTAGGACTCTACTAAGGCACAAGTGAGGCACAAGTAGGGCGTAATTTGGGTGCAACTAGGACACAACTAGGGGCAACTAGGGCAGAACTAGGGCACAAACTGGACGTAAGAAGGGAACAACTAGGGCATAAGTATGGCGCAACAAGGGCGCAAGTAGGGTGCAACAAGGGTACAAGTAGGACGCAACTAGGGCGCAACTAGGACGCAACTAGATCGCAACTAGGGTGCAACTAAGGTGCTAGTTGGCCATAACTAAGGCGCAACAAGGGCGCAATTAAGGCGCAACTAGGACACAAGTACGGCGCAAGTAGGGCGTGAGTAGGGCGCAAATAGGGCACAACTAGGGTGCAACTAGTGCGTAACTAGGGCGCAAGTAGGGCGCAAGTAGGGTACAACTAGGGCGTTAGTATGGTACAAGTAGGACGCAACTTGGGCACAATTAGGGCGCAACTAGGCCGTAGGTGGGACTCAAGTAGGGCGTAAGTAGGGCCCAAGAAAGGGGCAAGTAGGGTGCAACTAGGTTACAATTAAGGTGCAACTAGGGCGCAAGTTGGGCGTAAGAAGGGAGTAACTGGGGAGCAACTAGGGCGCAACTAGGACACAACTAGGATGAAACTAGGTCATAAGTAGGGTGCAACTAGGGAAAAACTAGGGCACAAGTAGAGCGCAATTAGGGCGCAACTAGGGCGCAACTAGGATGCAATAAGGGCGTAAGTAGGGTGCAACTAGGGTGCAAGTAGGGCGCAACTAAGGCACAATTAGGGCTCAAGAAGGGTGCAAGTAGGGCGCAAGTACGGCGCAAGTAGGGCACAACTAAGGCCCAACTAGCACACAACTAGGGCATAACTAGGGTGTAAGTAAGAGAAAGTAGGACACAAGCAGGGCACAACTAGGGCGCAACTACGCTACAACGAGGGGGCAAGTAGGGCGCAAGTAGGGGACAAGTTGGGCGCATCTAGGATGCAACTAGGGCCCAACTAGAGCGCAACTAGGGCGCAACTAGAGTGCAACTAGGATACAAGTAGGGCACGACTAGGGTGAAACTAGGGTACAAGTAGGGCATAAGTAGGGCGCAAGTAGGGTACAAGTAGGTCACAAGTAGGCTGCAAGTTGTATTGTAAAAAGGTCGCAACTAGGATGCAAGTAGGGCGCAACTAGGGTGCATGTAGGGCGCAATGAATGCTCAACTAGGGCACAACTAGGGTGGAACTCAGCTGCAAGTAGGGCTCAAAGAGGGCGCAACTAGGGCGTAACTAGAGTGCAACTAGGACGCAATCAGGCGCAAGTAGGGTACAAGTACGAAGGAAGTAGGGCGCAATTAGGGTGCAACTAGGGCACCAGTACAATGCAAATAGGGTGCAATCAGGGCACAAATAGGACACAAGTAGGGTGCAAGTAGGGTACAACTAGGACACAACTAGGGCGTAACTAGGGCACAAATAGGGCCTAAGTAGAGCACAAGAAGGGTGCAACTAGGGTACAACTAGGGCGCAAGTAGGACGCAAGTAGGGCAGAATTAGGATGCAACTAGGATGCAACTAGGTTGAAATGAGGCCCAACTTGGGCCCAAGTACGACGCAACTAGGGCAAAACTAGGACACAACTAGGGAGCAACGAGGATACAAGTTGGGTGCAAGTAGGGCGCAACTAAGGCGCAACTAGGGCGCAACTAGGGCGCAACTAGGGCGCAAGTAGGAGGCAAGTATGGCGTAAGTGTGGCACAACTAGGACGTACCTAGGGCATCACTAGAACTGAACTAGGGTGTAATCTGGGCACAATTAGGGCGCAAGTAGGGTTCAACTAGGGAGCAACTATGGTGCAACTAGGGCACAAGAAGGATTCAAGTAGGGTGCAACTAGGGCGCAACTAACGCGTAACTAGCGTGCAAGTAGGGCGTATGTAGAACGCAACTAGGGTGCAACTATGACAAAACTAGGGTGCAAGTAGGCTGCAAGTAGGGCACAACTAGGGCATAACTAGGGTGTAGTTAGGGCACAAGTGGGATGTAACTAGGGTGCAAGTAGAGCACAAGGAGGGCGCAACTAGAGTGCAACTAGGGCACAACTAGGCGCAACTAGGGTGCAAGTAGGGTGCAAGTAGGGCCCAAATAGGATGTAAGGAGGGCACAACTAGGGCGCATCTAGGCCACAACCAGTGTGCAAGTAGGACGCAAGAAAGGTCCAACTAGGGCATAACTAGGGTGCAACAAGGTGGCAACAAGGGTGCAAGGAGGGCGCAAGTATGGCACAGCTAGGGCACAACCAGGACGTAACTAGGGCAAAACTAGGGTGCAACTAGGGCACAAGTAGGGTATAATAAGGTGTAACTAGGGCTTAACCAGGGTGTAACGAGGGCGCAAGTAGGGCCACAGTAGGGCAAAAAAACGGGAGCAAGTACGGCGCAGCTACGGTGCAACTACGGCTCAACTACAACTCAAGTAGGGCGCAAGTTGGAGACAAGTAGGGTGCAACCAGGGTGCAAGTTGGACACAAGTAGGGTGCAACTATGATGCAAGTACGGCGTAACTACGACGCAAGTAAGGTGCAAGTTGGACACAAGTAGGGCGCAAGTTGGCTACAGTTAGAGCGCAAATAGGGCGCAAGTAGGGCGCAAGTAGGACCCAAGTAGGGCGTAAGTTGGGTGCAACTATGGTGCAACTAGGGCGCAACTTTGGCACAAGTATGGCACAAGTAGGACACAAGTGGGAGGCAACTATGACGTAACTAGGATGCAAGTACGATGCAACTAGGGTGTAAAAAGGGTGCAACTAGGGTAAAACACGAGCACAATTACGGTGCAACTAGGGTGCAACTAGGGCGCAAGTAGGGCACAAGTAGGGCACAAGTAATGCACAAGTAGGGTGCAAGCAGGACGCAACAAGGATACAATTAGGGCCCAATTAGGGTGCAAATAGGGTGCAAGTATGGTGCAACTAGGGTACAACAAGGGCGCAAGTAGGACGCAAGTAGGGTGCAAGAAGGGTACAATTAGGCTACAATTAGGACACAACTAGCGTGTAACTAGGACGTAAGACGGACACAAGTAGGGTGCAAATAGGATGCAAGTAGTGCGCAAATAGGACGCAAGTATGGCGTAACTACGACGTAACTAGGATACAACTACGGCGTAACTAGGGCACAAATAGGGTACAACTACAATGCAACTAGGGCGTAAGTAGGGTGCAACTAGGGTGCAAGTAGGGTGCAACTAAGGCGCAACTAGGGCTCAAGAAGGGCACAAGTAGGGCGCAATTATGGTGCAAGTAGGGCGCAACTAAGGCATAATTAGCATGCAACTAGGGTGCAACTAGGCCGTAACTAGGGCGCAATGAGAGCGCAATTAGGGTAGAACTAGGACACAAGTAGGATGCAAGTAGGGCACAACTAGGGCGGAACTAGGGTGCAATTGGGGTGCAAATAGGATGCAAGTAGGGTACAAGTAGGGCTTAACTAGGGTGCAAGTAGGGTGTAATTAGAGCAAAAGTAGTTCACAACTAGGGCACAAGTAGGGCACAAGTAAGGTACAACTAGGGCGCAACTAGGGCTCAACTAGGACACACCTAGGAGGCAACAAGGATGCACATAAGGCTCAATATTGGTGCAACTGGGGTTCAATTGGGGCGCAACTGGGGCACAACTGGGGCGTAATTGGGGTGCAACTGGGGTACAACTAGGAAGCAACTAGGGCACAACTAGGGACCATCTAGCGCACAACTAGGGAGCAACTAGGACACAAGTATAACCGAACTAGGGCAAAGCTAGTACCAACTGAGGCAAAACAAGGGCGCAACTAGGGCACAACTAGGGTATGAGTAGGGCGCAACTAGGACGTAACTAGGACATAGCTAGTGCCCAACTAAGGAGCATATAGGGGGCAACTAGGGTGCAACTAAGGCATAACTAGGACCCAACGACGGCACAAGAAGGGCGCAAGAAGGGCGCAACTAGAATGCAAGGAGGGTGCTGGTAGGGTGCAACTAGGGCATAACCAGGGTACAACTATGGCGCAACTAGGGTGTAAGTAGAGCTCAACTAGGACACACTTAAGGCACAAGGAGGACGCAACTGGGACGCAACTAGAATGTAACTAGGGTGCAAGTAGGCCTCAAGTAGGACGCAACTAGGGCACAGCTAGGGAGAAAATAAGGGTGAGTTTGGATGGCGTCGCATTGGTCGTGCTGTCCTCAAAATCTGTGCGACGTCCAGTTCAGCGTACTGTGTTGCGTGTGCGACCGCGGATGTCACACGGCCGGTGGTTGTCCTCCGGACGCTCTACTGCACGGTCGTGCGATGTAGTAAGGCTCACGTCATGCGCCCATAGGCAGCTGGAGGACGTTGCACGGTTGTGCAATGCCATCCAAACGCACCCTAAGGCGCAACTAGGGTGCAATTAAGGTGAAAATAGGGTGCAACAATGGTGAAACTAGGGTGTAAATAGGACAAAAGTAGGGTGCAACTAGAGTGCAAGTAGGACACAAGTACGGCACAAGAAGAGCACAACTAGGGTACAGCTAGGACGCCACTAGGGTGCAAGCAGGGCGCAAGTGGAGCGCAAGTAGGGCACAAGTAGGGTGCAACTAGGTTGCAACTAGGGCACAACTAGGGCGTAACAAGGGCGCAAAATGGGTACAAGTAAGGCAGAACAAGGGCCCAACTACGACGCAACTAGGACGCAAGTAGGGTGCAACTAGGGCGCTACTAGGGCGCAAATAGGGCATAAGTTAGGCGCAACTTGGGCCCAAGTAGGGCGCAACTAGGGCCCAACTAGGACGCAACTAAGGCGCAAGTAGGGTGCCGGTAAGACACAAGTAGGGCACAACTAAAGTACAACAAGGGTGCAAGTAGGGTGCAACTAGGACACAACTAGGGTGAAACTAGGGCGCAACTAGGGCACAAGTAAGGCAAATTAGGATGCAAGTAGGGCACAACTAGAATGCAACTAGGGTGCAACTTGGACGCAATTAGGGCGTAACTAAGGCCCAACTAGGACACAACAGGGACGTGAATTGGGCCCAAGTAGGATGTAGGTAAGGCGTAACTAGGGCAAAAACAAAGGGCGTAACTATGACGTAAGTAGGTTGCAAGTAGGTCGCAAGTAGGGCGCAACTATGCCACAACTAGGGCACATCTAGGGGGAAAGTAGGGCGCAACTAGGATATAAGTATGATGTAACTAGGATGAAACAAGGGTGCAAGTACAGTGTGATTTAGGCATAGTGGTGTGCAAGTAGGGTGCAACTAGGGCACTACTTGGGTACAAGTAGCGCACAAGTAGGGTGTAAGTAGGGTGCAACTAGGGGACAACTAGGATGTAGCCGGGGCGCAAGTAGGACGCAAGTAGGGTGCAAGTTGGGCGCATGTAGGGCGCATGTAGGGTGTATGTAGGCCAGAAGTAGGGCACAACTAGGGTGCAGGTAGGGCGCAAACAGGTTGCAAGTAGGGCGCAACTACGATGTAACTAAGGCCCAACTAGGATGCAACTAAGGCATAAGTAAGGCACAAGTAGGGCGCAAGTTCGGTGCAACTAAGGCATAACTAGGGCACAACTAGGACGCAACTAGGGCACAACTTTGGCGTAAGAAGGGCGCAACTAGGGCACAACTATGGCGCAACTAGGGCGCAACTAGGAGGCAACAAGGATGCAAGTAGGGCGCAAGTTGGACACAAGTAGGACACAACTAGGGCGCAACTAGGGCGCAAGTAGGGTGCAAGTAGGATGCAAGTAGGACTCAACTAGGGTGCAACTAAGGTACAACTAGATTGCAAGTATGGTGTAACTAAGGCGCTAGTAGTCTGCAAGTAAGTTGCAACAAAGGCGCAACCAGGATGCAACTAAGGAACAACTACGGCAAAAGTACAACACAAGCAGGGCGCGAGTAGGGAGGAAATAAGGCGTAGTTAGGGTGCAACTAGGGTGCAACTAGGGCACAAGTAGGGTGCAAGTAGGGCGCAAGTAGGGCACAACGAGGGCGTACGTAGGGCGCAAGTAGGGTACAACTCGGGCACAACTAGGGTGCAGCTAGGGTGCAAGTGGGACTCAAGGAGGGAACAAGTAGGGTGCAAGTAGAGTGCAACTAGGGTACAATTAGGATACAACTAGGGCGCAGCTTATGCGCAAGTAGGGGGCCAGTGGGGTGCAACTAGGGGAAAACTAGAGTGCAACTAGGGCACAACTAGAGCACAACAAGGGCACATCTAGGACACAAGTAGGGTGCATCTAGGGCGCAACTAGGGCGCAACGAGGGTGCAACTAGGGTGTAGCTAGGACAAAAGTAGGGTGCAAGTAGGGCGCAACAAGGGTACAAGTAGGTCCCAACTTAGGCGCAACTAGCGTGAACCTAGGGTGCAACGAGGGTGTAAGCAGGAGCAAATAGGATGCAAGAAGGGCGTAGCTAGGACGCAACTACGGCGCAACTAGGAAGCAAGTAGGGCGTAAGTAGGGCACAAGTTGGACGTAACTAGGATGCACGTAGGACATAACTAAAGCACAACTAGGACGGAACTAGGGTGCAAGTAGGGCGCAACGAGGGCACAACTAGGGTGAAACTAGGGCACAACTAGACCATTGGTAGGGCGCAAGTAGGGTGTAAGTAAGGCGTAACTAGGGCGTAACTAGGGTACAATTAGAGTGCAACTAGGGCACATGTAGGGCATAACTATGACGCAACTAGAGCGCAACTAGGGTGGAACGAGGTGCAACTAGGCCACAAGTAGGACACAAGCAGGACACAACTAGGACACAACTAGAACACAACTGGGGGGCAACTAGGATGTAAGTAGGGTGTATTTAGGGCACAACCAGGGCGCTACTAGGGTGGAACTAGGGCGCAACTAGGGTGTGATTAGGATGCAAGTAGGGCATAAGTATGGAACAACTAGGGCGTACCTAGGGCGTAGACTGAACTGAATTAGGGCGAAACTACAGTACAAGAAGGGCGCAAGTAGGATGTAACTAGGGCGCAACTATGGTGTAACTAGGGCACAGCAAGGATTCAAGTAGGGAACAGCTAGGGTGCAATTAGGGCATAACTAGGGCGCACATAGGGTGCAAGTAGTATGCAACTAGGGCACAAATATGATGCAAATAGGATGCAACTAGGGTGCAAGTAGGGCACAACTAGGGCACAACTAGGGTGCAACTAGGGCACAACTGGGGCGCAACTAGGGTGCAAGTAGGACGCAAGGAGGGTGCAACTAGGGTACATTTAGGGAAAAAATATGGTGTAACTAGGGTTCAATTGTCTGCAAGTAGGATCCAACTAGGTCACAACTAGGGCGCATCTAGGGCAAAACCAGGGCGCAAGTAGGGTGCAAGTAGGGCGCAAGTAGGGCCCAACTAGGGTGCAACTAGGACGCAACTAGGGAGCAACAAGGGTGGCAGAAATAGGCCTCTCCTGACCCAAGACGACAAGTCTGCTCCGGAAGATATTGAAATACCCCGACCTGGTCCGGTGCCTGGGTCACCTCGCGAGATAAAGAAAATCCAAGAGGTGTGGATCACCTCCGAGCACCAACAATATCAACAGCCCACCGACGGAACGCCCGCCAACCGAGCAACGGTCAAGGCGGCAAGAACCGATGGCCCACTGGAGCATGGGCAGTCCAGTCCTTGCATGAAGAAAAACGGGATTCCCGCCAAGTCAAGAAGACCTCGTCAAACCAAGCCAGCCAAG
The DNA here is from genome assembly GCA_023375785.1 of Penium margaritaceum. Lineage (NCBI taxonomy): Eukaryota > Viridiplantae > Streptophyta > Zygnematophyceae > Desmidiales > Peniaceae > Penium > Penium margaritaceum. Next base: position 1,398 of record SZWC01012224.1, on the reverse strand, counting down.
GCGGAACCGTGAAGCATTTTTGCACACAGCAGACGCCATGGCCAAGCGGCTTAGACTGCTACTCTCCTATCGTCCTCCCAAAAACCACCAGTAGAGCTAGAGTATACGTACTAGAACTATGTACTAGTTGATTAACCAATTTAGTCCTTGGTTCACCCGTTACTTCATCGCCCGCCCTTGTGGCTGCGGCCTTCCTTTCTCTTATTCATTTGACTCTTTCCATCCATTTGTGGCTGTGGTATCTTCACTCGTCTTCTCTTTGCGCACGCCATCCTTGGCTGCGGCAACCTTGTTTCGTGCCCGTGCCCTCAGCACTGCACCCATTCCTCGCCAACATAAGCTTCTTTGCTAATCAGCCCGCACCACAGCGATGCGGCTCATCACCCGCGCCTCGGGTGCTGCGGAATCTCTCCTCGTCGTGCCCGCACCAATGGTGCTGAACCCAGACCTTTATGGTCAGCTCATTCACTCTCCTGGACATCTACTCTGCGGTTCTTCCATGAGACTCGGCCCGCGCTTCGTCGCTCCGGCCCAGACCTTCTGCCGGCCCGTGCCTCTGCGCTATGGCTTTCCAGCCCGTGCCTTGGCACTGGCCCCACCAGCTTATGCTTGTTGAAATAGTATGCACCTTGTCCACTGCCTAGCTGGCTAGCCACACATACCGACAAGGCATGCAATGCTCTATGGAGTACATCCCCTTGGTCTGTTCTGAGATGGGCTAGGAATGCACTGCCCATAATGGGTATGTCACCTGTGGCTCATCATAGGAACCATACCTTTTTGGCTTGGTTGAATAGGCACCGGAGTCTCAAACGAGACGTCGCAGGTTCAAACCCTGCGATGGCCGCAATTGATTTTGTGGCCCAAATTGGGACAGGAAGCTTCAAGGAAGCTTACTAGATCCTGCCTTGAGGATGACACTTGGCGGTCTAAGGACGCGCCAAGTAGGACTGTAGGTTGAGGTTGGCTCCAGTGGAGCAACTACAAGCAATAGCTTTAGCAAAGATCTGCAAGTATAAAATCTTGTACCTTGCATGCATTCATTTACAGTTCTTGCCTTTGAGACTCCTCACAGAGTGTCCAACCAAAGGTAGACACTAAAGACCAACATGCGGTCTTCGTGAGGTTGCAAACCAAACGAACCTAAAGTGTGGATCCCTTGTTCGCGGATGATATGTTATCTTGGTTGCAATACCAAGAGCGGTTGGCGCCCTCCCATGTCGGGACCCGTTTTCTAGACCGTTGCTATCCGGCGCATTGACAAAGGGTTGTGGGCCCACACTTCTGGTTCTAAGGCACGCTTCCAAGACCGACTAGCGCGTGGTCTTGTAGGGCGCACAGGTACAACAGGGACACGACCATCGGACGGCTCCATCTGCTCCATCGGCTCCATCGGCT
>SZWC01012223.1:3531-14996 GCA_023375785.1 Penium margaritaceum | reverse complement strand
GGCGGCCGGTCAAGTGGCCGGCCGGCCACCCGCCGGCGAGCCATCGGCCGCCGATCGAGCTGGTGGCTCGATCGGCGGCCAAGAGGCCACGAGGGCCTCGAGGGCGAGGCCTCGTGGCCTCGTGCCCTCGTCCCCCCTCGCCCTCCTTGCAAAACGAGCAAGAGAGGACGAGGGATAGGGGGAGCGAGGGTGAGGTTAAAAACTACTGGCGCGAAATCGCCAGCGTGCCTCGCACGCGACGATTTCGCGCCAGGACGACAAAAACGTAAGTCGAAGTTCGTTTGCGACAAACTTCGACAGAATATAATCGGAATAACTCGTGCGAACACACGAGTTCGAGGTAAAAACCCCCGGTTTGGGTCCCAAAACCAGGGGTTTGGCTAAAAACGGAAATGGGCCTCCGGAGACTCGAAATATTCGAGTCTCCCTGCTCTGGGTCGTTGATGACGATTGCCCCTCAGTCTCGCGAAGGGGGTAAACCCCTGACGCGGACTGAGAACGCCATTCTGCGAACTCCGACGACGACTTCAGAGCAGGAGCTGGAGATCCGGCCCGTTACATCCTCCATAAGGGGATTATTTCAGAACTTTTTTTGTTCAAGAAACGACTGACAAGAGTTCTTGAAACTAGTCACATTGTCCTATCTAAAGTCACTATGTATATATTAGACCAACTCTCAAACGTGATTCAATACAAGAATTCTAATGACTCAAGTAACTTCAACAATCAACTACAAATCGTAGACAAAGTCACGCGAGCACCTATCCAAATATTCACTCCATATTGACACAATAATGATGAAATTCTACTAGTTTATGTCTCCTAATCTTCACTCACATCCATCTTCCAACTCGACAAGATTGATGACAACTAACCATCAGTTGATGGCCTTGTTCAAAAAATGAAGGATGAAAGGCCAATGAGGGGAATGCCATGATGTCGTAGGTGAAGGAAACGTTTTTCTTCACTGCATTTGGATCAAAGATATAGGGAGGAGTGTGTAGGAGTGTGTCTACACACTCCTTCCTATATATTTTATCCAAATGTAGTGAAGAAATCATTTTCCTTCACCTAAGGCATCATGGCATTCCCCTCATTGGCCTTTCATCCTTCATTTTTTGCTCTGTCTAGGACTCACTGCGCATCCTGGTGATCTGTCTAAGAACCATTCACTGGGAATTTTCTCCACTGCCCCCTCTGCCAACTGCGATAGGCCTCATATCTTCTTTTCTCTCACCTGGTGCTCCTCCTTCATCCCCAATCATCGGTCTCATGCCTATGAAATGACAACTCCATCTAGTATGCAACATATGATTCCCCATGTCCTTTACTAATTTTCGGTTATCAAAACATGGAAAGAAGATCCAATGTTCCAGGCCTTTATTCTTCAATTGAGAAAAACAATTTTCGTTATTATGCATAGCCCTGGCACATAAAAGATCTACGAGAAAGTGAGTGCTGAAAAATGTGTAAACTACAAGCCCGGAGATGCCCGGGATTTTTCACCTTTAGGAGCTTGAATAGGGCCATCCACAAAGGAAATTCATCACGTCTCTCACTCTTCCATCCTTTAAGGTGGGCCGTCCGACTCAATCGTCCCTCATACCAGCGCTCTTTTGGTTTCAGAATATCTTTTCTTGTCTTCTTCAAGCTCACATGGCGCAAGGTGTTTTTTTTTCGTTCTGTGTGTCTGTAGTCACTTGTTACAAACCGTCAGGCAAAGCTATCCTTTCCTGCAAATCACCCTCCTACGAGGGTTCAAGCTTTCTATCTCAATCATTCTTACTCCTTTCCACACACTCCGATCATGACCTTCTGTCGTCTTTCCACCCTGTCTCCTCTCCATTTCTAACCTCTCTTATCCTTGTTGATGATCCACTAGGGCACTCAAATATGGAAGGCATCGGCAGCTAGGCCCCTACCAACCATGTCCATGCTGAAGAAGACACTCGTTCTTTGAAATGTCTGGAGGTAATTCTGTCAGGCCTATCAAGCGTCCTAGAAGAAAATCCAAAGTCAAGCACAAGGCACATTATCCCCATGACCAATATATTACTCAAGGTCTTTTCCGAATCCCTCTTGTCCTGTACGTTGCACTCTCCCTAAGTCACATCTTTCTCCTTTCCTTATCCCAGGCTGTACCAGAGCTCTACACGCAGAACAGGCACAGCAAGCCTGCCAAGACATTTGGACCCTACCTTCCAGTGTGTGGTCGAATCTAATCCCATGCCGATGTCCACATTCCATGCAAAGACTCTTTTCACATCCATATTTTCTAACCAGGACACTTCAGATGACCAAACTGAGAACATCTGTAATCCAGACCTGATCTGTCTACAGCACCACTTTGACACTAGCCATGCGACATCCTCCTCGACATCCGATGCTCCAGCAAGATGCAGAATCCTCCTGGTTTCGGTAGTAAATCAGAAGAAAGCCGTCACGCATCAGGCAAGCATTCATTTTGAACACAGTGTGGAAATGTTTTACCAGCTCAATGTTATGGTATCTCCCAAAAACTTTGCGAACCTTGGGATATTTCACGAGAAAGAAAGCGGCATAGTCCCGTACATATCTGTTTAATTTGCTAAAGTTATCTCCTCCAAAACTGGCTATTGTAGCATGTTCCTAATTGCCAAGAACTGAGTTCACTTGGAGGATTACATCAATGGAATCCAGGCCTTTGCAACCTATTTCTCCCACACATCTTCTCGCTGGCTGGTGCAGTACCATTCTTTCATTCTTGTGTTTTTTTTTTCCCTCCAAACATACTTCCAGTTATCCTATATATCTCTTACACATTTTTAGGTCAGAGTGGACGTTCTTGTCACAAAAATCCCTAGTCCTAAATTTTAAGCTTACAAGCTTGTCTACCCTAAGAACAAATCCATGTCTTTCCGTCAGTCCCTTTCGACTCTCCTGATGACATCCGCCACCTCCTGATTGTGTACATCCCTGAAGGCAGAATTAGGCCATACCTGGCCGGTGTCTTCTACCTGCATCGCTTCGTCCAACCTCTTGTGGGAACCACAAGAAGCACGCTCCTGGCCTTCCATGTTCCTCATCCTGAACATGTCAACTTCAGATGGGGTAACTTCACCCCCATTTCCACCCTCCCTCGCTGCCACAAGGATACCATAGTGAAAGCTTCCGGCCTGGTGTGTGATTGCTGCACTAACAATCGTTTTTCGGAGTATCAAATCTGACTAAGGATTCACATTGACCCGCTCTTTTCCCCCTCCCCAATGTCAAGACTGTGCTGGATGTTCACAAGAAATGGTAAGTCCCGCCACCTCTGGTATCATCCAAACTGATTTTGTTGCACTAAAATCTGGCCTCTGTCTGTGTGCAGCCAAGCAGATCGGAGATGCTACTCTAGCGGAACCCTGGCAGACTGACAAGGGCATTATTTTCTCCAACCTGGGAAGAAAGTTCAAATACCATATCTTAAATCACATCCAATGCTGTGATGTCGCTTCTCAGGAAAACTGCTCAATGGTCTGGTGTACCACAACCACACCCTGATCCACAATGTTGCGTGTGAAGCATATGATGCAAACCCAACACAGGAAAGTGTCACAACAAATATCAACAGAGACCTCAACATGCTTCGCACGAAATTCAATCCTTAGATTTTGGAGGAGTTTCTACCTCAATTCTCTCATTCATTTATTTTCCTCCTCCTATCAGTTTGAATTCCCACATCCCCGGCTCATTTTTTGTTCTGGTTTGTAGAAAAGATCTCATGGAAACCACAACATCCACATCCCACCCAACAAATGTATGTGTCCCACCAGCCAGTCCTTGAAGTGGCCTTGGTAGTTTTGGGTCAGACTCTTTCTTTCGGAACATTTTCCAAAAAAAACAGATCTGTGTGTGTTTCATACTCCCTCGTTCTCAGCAGTCTCGAGCCGTCCCCCATAGAATAGTCATATTTGTAGCCCTCCAGGATACATCTATCCTTTTCAAGATTAGCATTAGTAGGATTGGACCACCTACCGTACTAACACTTCAAAGGTTATGAGAAAATCATTCTAATTTCTACATAAATTAAGTTCTGCCTCTAGGCCTTCCACACAAACACAAAATCAAGATTTTTTGTTCCACACAAACACAAAGTGTTTGTTTTATCAAGAGGCCCAGCTCTCTACCCTAAAGAGCCCTTTGTTTAAAATCTTGAACTTCGAAGATGGAAGTCGAGGGCCAGCTGTCGCTTAGCCCGGCTGACCCGCTGGCCAAGGCTCGGCAAGGCCATTGACAAAGTGAAATGTCAAAGTCCACGTGTACATCAATGCGTTTATCACAATTTGCACATGCGAGGGTCGATCCAGGACATGGTAGAGACAGAAATTTTGAAAGATGGTGAGGACAATAATTTCACACAAACATAAAATAAGGCAACACATTTCCACACAAATACAAAATATGAGACCAAAAGTTATTTTACTAACCTTTTAAGTGCTGGTACGGTATTCTCTTCTATGCTGTTGTATCTAGCTTTTCTTATTCATCTTGTATTCCTTCCACTTTCACGGCCTTGGTAGTCACAAGCCGTTTACTCAAAACAGGAACGGTAAACAATATATCTCTCAGTGTCTGCAATTGTCCACCTTCTTCCATACAAGATCCCACAAAATGTTTGAATGTTCCAAAACTTGAGACTCCTCTCTTTGCAACTGGTCCAATAAACCTCCACAATCTTCCCAATCCCCTTTCCTCTGTCACCATCCTCCTCATCCACTTGTTTTCTCCACTGCATCTACCTTTACAATTTTTTTTTTTTGTGGGTTTCTAAGATGGTCCGGGCAAAAAATACCTCCACTACAACCTCGATTCTGCTACATCCTCTTTCCTCCAACCTCTTACACTCCCTTCTTATCCCAATTTAATTCACTGTCATCTTGAACTTACACGTCCATATTCCAACCCAATCTCTCCCTTAATCATTCCCCTCAAACCACAATCATTGCCTGCAGGTGTCCCACTCCTTGTCCATTTGACACAATGCCTTTCAACACCTGGTACTTGGTTTATCCCTTTCATCCCCTTGCAACCCCACTTTAGATATTCTGACACCTCCCTTCTGAAATGGCACAATAACAAATGTCTAACACTCTTTCTAGTATGTCTATAGAAGACTCCTTTGTAACCCAGTCCCAAGCACTACGCTCAGTAACCGCCAACCTCCAGAACCACTGTAAATCCCCCTCCCATTGACAAGACCATGTACATTACCTCCTCCTACACTCTCTTCCTCTTCAACATATCTCGAGTTATGGTTAATCACCCAAAATTCATACACTCGACAATTGGTGTATCAGAAAGTGTATTCCTATATGTAAACATTTCTCAGAAATCATCAACATTAGTTTATGTCACTAAAGCCCAAACATTATTTCCTCATGTAAGGTGTTACCTATAGTGGAGTACATGTCCTATGTATTAGGTTTTGTTAGATTTCCATGTTCACTGATATGTTCACTTTCAAATACACTTGTAGATACACAGTTTCAGGGGTGAGATGATCGGTCATATATGCATATCTCACCCCTAAACTACCAGAACCCACCTGCTTCCTGAAAACCCTCACAACGTCACTGATATTTGAGCCTTTCTCCACACTCTTTCTCACACCCTCCCCCCTCACCTCACTGTTGAACCTGCTGTCGAGAGTAACCAACCCTCTTCCAACACTGTGTCAACCCCGTCTTCCCCCTCCCTCATGTTCAGCTCTTATCCCCATCTGAATCTATTGATGTCTCCATATCTTTGCTCCTCAGTTTCCCCCCTTTCACCATCCTAACGCAAGCAAAAAATCCCACTCCAGAAAGGACTTTGTCCTCGTAACGTGGGCCTCTTCATTGTCGGAGGAATTGCACGATACAAAAGGCAAGAAAAGGGATTCTCCCAGCACCCAACTATCCCAATCATCCCTGAAGAAACATTATCAACAACAAGTTACACCTGTATCCTTCAACATTAATGACATTGCCAAATCAACCAAGCTACCATGCCTACTATCCTTCTTGAAATCTCACAACCCTACCATTTTTTGCCTAGAAGACACCAGGCCAGATACATCTGACAAAGCTACGGACTTCAATATATTAAAAAATGAAATTCAATATAAAATGACGTTATCATCCCTTGGACAATCTAGACATGCATGAGGCATCAATTTTCTCTGCAATGACCAAAAATTCTGTCTTATGCGTACCATGTAGTCACAAAATGACATAATTGTCCAACAACCATTCACCTTCAAAGACTCAGTCATCACAATCCCTTTATGCTTCCTCAAAGTACAGTCAATAGAAAATATTTTGGCCCGCTCTTGACTCCTTCCTCAAAAGTAACCCCACCAATCTAGTGGGAGAATTCAACACTACTACTCGGGAACTGGATCACCTGCCACCAAAGAGTTCCAAGGACTCCTACGCCCTTATTTCTTTTCTCAGAGAAAATAACCTCATAGACGCCTACCGATGTTTTGAACCAAGGACACAATTATTCACCTTCCACTCCATCACCTAAAATTCATCATCTAGAATTAATAACATATGCCTCAACAATGGAGTCAAGAACAAGATAATAGCAATACCCTATTTCCCTATTTCCTCCACTCTCCCGGACCACATGGCTGCTCCCTTACCCACTTACCTTCCAAACTCAAACAACCCCAAAGGCACGGGAAACTCATTACTCCCTTAGCTACTTACTTTGTAGATCTATGAGGTGGAGAATCCTTGTGCAATGCTTCTCCGACGATTGGGACACTTCTATCCTCACCATCAAAAAGGAATTTAAAACCTTGGCAGCGATGGAGCAGGAGCTTGTCACACAAACGACCAAGAAACTAGAAGCCATACACCTAATAGAGAAGTCTCGATCCAAATGCACAGTCACAAAGCATGGACTTACCAAGCCCTCCAAATTCATTAACTCATCTATCAAAGCCAGGAAACAAGCGGTCTCAATCTTAGCTCTCAAGTGACCCTAAAACATTGGACCTCGTCATATCGCCACACTACCTCTCGCCATACACATTCCCCAAACCTCCACGCACACACGACCAGGTCTGCCCCCTCTTCCACAAGTTCCTAGAGAACAACAAGCGAGATTTTTGCTGTGCCATACATGAGCACGGACTTCAGCGTGGACCCTTCCGTCGTTCGGGTTTGTCGGTTTTTGGGTCCACATCCTCCTGAGTTCATATGCTGGTACTTGAACAAATCGGTGCCAGCACCTCAACCAACAGAATGTGTGGGAGTGTGGGAACCATGGAAGGAAAACAACAGAGACCATTGTGTGGAATCATTTATTGTTCCTTCTTCTTGTTCATGATGGAAGAAGACTACCTTCATGTTGCCGTTCTTATGCGTACAGTGCGAGAATGTTTTAACGATGAATCAGGTTACGCCAGAATAAAACCTCCTCTGACAGTTGAAAAGACTCACACAAGGAATAGTTTAACCTAACGAATGACCATTCATTCTTCATTCTCCATAAATCCTCCATGCATTCAACAAAGGGTCCACGCTTCTTCGTGCTGGGTCGGCCATTGACCAACCACTTCTGAACTGGGGGTGGTAGTGAGTTTATCCACCACGTCATGTCAAACACTGCTCATATTCGACCAACAAGACAACACTCTCATCCAATTGGTTCACCGTAGTCATCAGAACCAACGGACTCCCACTTGTCTTCATCTGACTATACAACATAGAAGGTGCCATCTACGGATTTACCATGGAAGATTGCATTTTTCAAGACAACGCATCTTCCACTTTTAGAAGAGAGCAAAGTCAACCATGCAAAAGAAGAATGGGTGCTTATATGTGGAAAAGGAACATTTTGTGGAGGGTGGTCTACCATGTCGAGGGACTCTCAGCCGTTCCGCAAAAAAGACGGTGGTCAAAGGTGGCATCAGCCAGGCGGCGCGGCTCCCCGTGAAGTCGATCCAGAAGTCACCATGCCGCAATGTCCACGTCAACATCCCAAGACATTGGGGACGTCGGGTGTATCAGACAAGAGGTGGGCCTAAGAGTATCCCTTGCAGTTATGCCCATCCCACGTTGACGTGGTGATGCTGATGGTGAGGTCCTTGTCTTCGACTGCCAGTCACCTGAGTAGAGGCTCTCCAAAGGTGGTTGTGTAGTGTCGAAACACGTTACACTATCAGCCTCGGCCTTTGATATCTTTACCCCTACCGCTGCATCGAGAATTGAGTTGGGCCAAACGCCAACTCCCAACTGAGAGCCCAACTGAGAGCTTGAGCTTCTGTCGTCACTAAGTCCGACCACCACCACCAACCACCACCAACTACCACCTCCACTTCCACACCCAGCCCTACCACTGTCAACATAATTCACCACACTTTTCCTTGCCATGTTTTGGCCTAGAGATTGGCACACATTTTCCACCAAATTGTCTGCACGGAGAGGTCTCAATTGGTGCAAGAAAACCCAAGCCAAAAAAAAAAAACAAGGCTAAATGCTGCACGCTGAGCGTGCACAGGGTTACAAAGCATATGTTCTTCAATGTATCACTCAAAAAATGATGTGTTTGATCGTATTAATTGTTCTTTTAAGCATGATAACTCTTGTGCTATAGATGCGCATGTGCCAACTCCATGTTCCAATGTGCCAGCTCTTCATGTAGGAAGAGTAGAAAGAACTTCATGCCTTAATGTGTAGATGGAAGCTTTTTTTGGTTAAAACATTTCATGGTAAATGGAGATCATTTTGCCTGTGAGACATCCACTGGCCGTTGAACCATATGTGAACCAAGCAACAACCGTCTCTACCGGCCACTCGACCATGGCTGATGTCCTTTTCATTTTGTACCTGTTGTCCGAATCCATGATTTTGGACTAGCACTGTCAACACCATCTCACTTGCTTGACCGCTCTATCAGTCTATCAGTAGTATGATTCAAATTTTGTCATCAATATGTGGCACCTACAAATTGAGAAACATTAGTGAAAGAAATGGCTTGGGAGGACGCGACAAATGTGCCATGTAGTTTTGTATGGAGTTAACATGATACTCACCTATGTACCATAGCGGCATGTTTCTTTGTGTTCATGCATCGAACCTTCTGGGAATGAAGTCACAAAACTACTAAAAACTTGCAAAAGATCCTATTGGCCATTAACTGTTATTTGAAATTCTCAGTTGCATGCTCTTGCTAAAAAGAGTATGTTGATTTGTGATAGGATGGACCCTTAGCGCTTTAGGATGGACAAAGAGCAAATGCAAAGCAGATTTGGTTTGGACGGTTGGTTTGAGAATTTGTGGTTGATTGCAAAGGAGTTGATCACACTTATTCTTCAATCAAGAGAGGTTGTTTTTGTTAACAGTTATAATGACTACAACGGATGTCCTTGTTCAATGTGATCAGTCCTGCGAGCAAAAAATTGTTGGTTGGTTTTCATGTCGCTTAGTTATCACTTCCACCTCTTCGACTTGCGTCAATTGCACTGAAAGTAAATTTGCTACGAGACCGAGATTCTTCTGACTCCCATACCCAAGACACGATGAAGATTGCGAAACATTAATTTGGTACGAGACTGAAATGATGTCTTCTCTCATATCCAAGATTGGAATTATTGTATCAGAAGAAAAGAAAGTTATTCTTGGATAAAGATCGTCTCAATCTTCATTTAACAGCACCACACATCCCAATTGACAGTTGAGCAAGTGACAATTGGTCAAGGTTCACCCTTCACCCAATTGCCCAACACAAGTGACTGTTTATTGATGAGAATTTGGTCATCGACCAACCTCTCACTAGTTAATGAGCCCCATTTCCATGTCCACCAATTTCTAAAAGAAAGTGACAAAACCGGTGTGGATCAAGAAAAGACTGGCCGTAAACAATGCATGCTTGTGGAGGGAAATGTACTACGCTGGAGTGAAATGTTATGATGTTGATGATGCGATTTTTCAAATAAAAATTGTGTTGATGGAAAGTGATGACGATGAAAAGTGGTGTAGGACGTAACTACCTTTCTCACAGGTGTTGACAAATCAAATCTGAAACTTAGTGTTATTTGTATTAGAAGTGGGGCCGTGGATCAATTTCATATGATGTAGTGTTTATGTGAAATCAGTTCTTGGGGAATCATTCAACTAAACATCGGGTGTATGGAATTCCCAGCCATTTCTTGATGATTCCTGCATTGAAAAAAGGTAGTTGTTGAATACATATTTTTACTTCCAAAATGTTGATATGGAATGTTATATTTATTTCTTATCTATTTATTATGATGCTGTAATGTTGTGTTTGTAGAGACTGGGTTGGCTGGGTTCTAATGACTAATTGATTATGGTTGGAGATCGAGTAGGACAAAAACTTGGAGTTATTACCACAAATCCTCGAGCCGCCTCCAGCCGGATGTGTCTCGCTGTACCACAACCATGAGGCATGACTCACGCCCTATGGTGGTCCAGCGTGACTGCCATGAGGCGTGAATCATGCCCCATGGTTCATAACTGTTGCCGTCCAGCGTCACATTGGACCATCTGCCTGCACGCGGTGGAGCACAACCACGGATTCGCGGTTCGGAAGTCACTACTATGTGGTGTCCAGCGCAAGCACGCATGCTAAGCTCACAAAACTTCATGCGGAACGTCTCGTCAGTCATGGAATGCCCTGCCCGTCGCGGAACGCCCCACCCATCGCAGAACGCTCAAAACCATCGAGCCGGCAAACCGGCAATTAGTGGTTAGCGAGCTGCTCACAGCGTGTAGCGTGTAGTACGCAGTGCGCAGCGAGCAGCAGCAGCAGCAGCAACAGTGAGCAGCGAGCAAAAGCAGCAGTAGCAGGAGCGAGCTGCAATCAGCGTCAGCAACAGCGAGAAGTAGCAGTTAGCAGCGAGTACCAGCAACGAGCAACGAGCAGCACCAGCGAGTAGCGAGCAGCAGCAGCGAGCAGCGAGCAGAAAGCATCAGCAGCATCGAGCAGCAAGCAGCAGCAGCGAGCAGTGAGCAGCGAGCAGCGAGCAGCAAACAGCGAGCAGCAGCAGAGAGTAGCGAGCAGCAGCAGCAAGCAGCTAGTAGTAGCAGCGAGCAACGAGCAGTAGCAACGAAGAGTAAGCAACGTACAGCAGCAGCGAGTAGTGTGCAAGAGCAGCGACTAACTGCGAGCAGTAGCAGCACTGCAAGAAATAACAGTAGCAATAGTGAGAACCTCCCTCCTCTCCCTTGCCTGGATCCACCCATCCCCGTAGGGCCCCCCTCCCCTCCTCCGTAAGCGCCTCCATCCCCGGTAGGACCCCCCTGCCCCCTCCGTGGACCCCCATCCCCGAAAGTCCCCTCTCCTCCCCTCCGTGAGCCCCCCCTTCCCATAGGGCCCCTTTCTCTACCCCCATGTAGGTCCCCTCTCCCCCTGCCCACGTTGTGCGTCTCCCGTAACCCCGTAGTAGCCCCCTCCCCCACTCCGTAAGCCCCCTCCCCTTCCCA
>SZWC01012222.1:18111-32933 GCA_023375785.1 Penium margaritaceum | reverse complement strand
GGGGGGGGGGGATTGTTGACGGATGGAGCGTGATGAGCTGTCATTCAGACGGGAAGACCACATGGACAGAACTTCTCTAATCCTCGTCGTCCCAAAAGGTCGTTCTTGGATCGAAGAGTACCATGCACGCAAGAGTATGAATAATGAATCAGACTTACGAAAGGTAGTTAATAGCTAAAAATATCGAAAACAAAGAACAAAGAACAGCTCCTAAAGTTTATCACAACTGTAATCCAAAACCGAGTTTCAGGTACGTTGTTGTTTGAGGACGGAAGAAACACAGATGTTGGCTGGCAGAAGAAAATCCGGGAACATAAAAAACACAATCAAATGACGCAGTATTCAGCATGGGACAAACATCTGCCATGCACATACAGTAAAAACACTTATGACGCACCATCTTAACTGAAATACCACTGAAGTATGTCCAGTACTGATATTAGGGTCGAGATCCTGAATGATAATTCTGCCTTCAGTGCATAGCCAACTAAGGGAATCAAGAAATAAATGTAAAACTCACAGCGTATAACCGAATTCGGACTCCCAGCAAGAAATTCCATTCTGCTAGATATTCCAAAATGCATACACTTTGTTAATGTGTAAACAAGAAACATATGGAAAGAACATGTCTACAAAATCAACCTTTACAAATTACAAGCATCCCGTAGACTTATCTTTCATCTCACACAAAGAATTTAATTTACGTGAAAATCAGAAACGTTCATGTAATTTATATTCAAATGAATCCAAAAACATAAATTACTCAAAATCACATGACACAATTTATCTATGAATATTGCTTAGAAAATTATTTAATTAAAACATCCTTGATCCTTTCAAAAACCTAAATGGATTTGTCTGATTTTTTTCACAAAACAATTCTCCATATTCTCTTGTAAAAAATTTATAGAATTAAAGGAATTATGCACTACCAAAAATCAATTGGCAAAAAGTGTCCTGACCAAAGGCATGATTGTCACTCGCATGAAAAAATTTCTATTACTTGAATGGTATGCTGTGTTATTTGTCTCATATATATAGATATCAAAGAAAAAACTAAAATTCCATAATGGGGTCGCCATTACTTTATTCAAACCACATTTTGGAGATTGTAAAAGATTAAACAAAATTCTCCCATCTAGTGCATTTCATTAAATTTCAAGTTATGGCTTCGCGGTTGTAACATCATACAAAAAATGTAACTAATTGTAAATGTTTCCTTCAAATTAAGAATTATCCAATTGCTCACCAAATACACATTCACTATTTTTGGATCATAATCCCATGGCTCCCTCGAAGCCAAAAATACATTACAAGGATAAGGTGTATAATGTACTTTAAGAGGTTGCGTATCCATGAACTTTTTCATGTTTAACTCTACACTTACAAGAAACTCCCAATTCACTTCTCAATCACTTGTGCTATTCGGGGGAAAGGTGGATGTGTGCTTTTCGTGTATANACATTACAAGGATAAGGTGTATAATGTACTTTAAGAGGTTGCGTATCCATGAACTTTTTCATGTTTAACTCTACACTTACAAGAAACTCCCAATTCACTTCTCAATCACTTGTGCTATTCGGGGGAAAGGTGGATGTGTGCTTTTCGTGTATATTCCCATGAGATACTAATACACAACCCATGCAAGAAACCATTTGATTTCTATATTTCTGTTACCATTAGTTTAAAACCTTACAAATGTTTTTACAAAACCTCATACTATTCTTCATAAAAAACACTCAAATTTCCACTCACCAAATACTTTATAGCCAAACACATAAAAAGAAAAAACAAATGGTGAAAGAAAGTTTGCTATCAAACACTACTAAGTTTCCTTGAACTTTCCACCAATATTCAAGAACGTAAGTCATTTTTTATCTTTAGAGACGTGAGTGAGCTCAATTCATTATCTTATGTTCAGAAAATAATCTAAAAAGAGACAACAACTAGATAAAAAAAATGATCAGCTAATCAAAGGTGATGAATATTTTCCATACATCATTACTTTCATGAATGGTTTCAAATTACTTCTCCTTGCTTGTACTTTGTCCTTTGTGGCCATATTAAAACACGTTTATGCCTGGTGGAATTTTTTTTGCTGCTATGTCATGTAGATCAGTCCATTACTAGCATCTTAACTGTCTCTTAAACACCAGGTTTTATTTCACTTGAAAGGCAATTGTGGATTCTTTTTATCTGATATTAAAGGAATATTATTTCCCATACCTTTATTTTTTCAATATGAAAAATATATATAATCATTGCATTCTAATATGTGCTTCATGAATGTACAAGAAGAGAACTTTTGATGGCTATTCCTGATATAAAATACACGGTGTAATAACGATCAAGACTAAATAATATCTATGTTTCACCTTGGGTACTGAATTAACCTAATAATTACAAAAAACACTAGCTTTTTTAAATTCTTCCTCACTGAAACTCACACACACACACACACACACAAACACACACACACACACACACACACACACACACACCCTATGTACATCCTCTTGCTTCATAATAGGGGAGGAAACGATCTCGATGAAAAATCCCCACCCCAGACCCTAAGTCAAAAGAATATGAGGCTAATGTATTCGGTGGTGCGTCTAAGGGGGATAAAATAATGGGGAAGTGACTTTGACTTATGATCACATTGACACACACATAAGTAAAGATATTAATCTTATATACACTACAATCCCTTTCAAACTATTTTAATACTTTATGATTGCACTAGGGGTAAGGACATTGAAATGGAAATTGGCATCTTATAATGTAGAGGCATGAGTGAATATACTAAAACTAAACAAAAACTCTTTTGATCTCATGTCCACAAAGAAACATTTTGAATACATCACATGAATACACTCTTTTGATCTTTTTTTGGGTGGACAACAATATCCCTCCCCTCTTGTGGAACACTTAAACACCTGAATGGCTACAAGGGTTGTGTGCTAAGCTTTCATCATTGTTGAATGCATTTATCAATGAAGGTTCACACACAAATGTGTCTTTAAATACACAATCCTATAATGCAGGCATTACTCTACTATACTTTGAGCTAAATTCCCCCAATACACTTATGTGTTGAAGGGGAGGAAGGAGACATCATGATAAGCAAGTGAAACCATCATTTAAATATTTGATTTTTTTATAGAATAGCTACAAAACCACTCCTTCAGAAAACAACATTCGTGTAAGAGGGTTCATACCAATCACTTTGGCAAGGTCAAGTGACTGAAGTCAGTTTTCATTCTAACTAGGGTCAGTACACCTACCAAACGCGAATTGAGTTGGAGAGGTGAATTGTGGAAACTATTCTAGGTACCAATCTCAACATGGGTGTGGCGAGGGATATGGAATGCTCTATCCCCTCCTCTTCCTACCACTGCCCCTAGTAAATAAAACATATTTTTTATTTTTAAATTTAAACGTGTGTCTAAACTGCATGTGTATTCATATGGAAAAGAGAAAACAAATGCATACTTTGTATTTTTAATAATTTATTCAACACACTCCACATCGCAAAAACACCCAATATGATCAAGAGGGGACAAGAGGTGGCATCATAATCACATGAATATGTCATTTAAAAGCATTACCCTTCACAATTTACACCCTAATACACTCCATAAATATAGCACAATGCTTAGGGGGCACCTTGACCACTTATGCACAATGATGTGAATGTCATGGGCAACCACACGCTCATGGTGGGTATCCTCCATACAAAGTGTATGGGGGAATTGCAAACTCCATCTAAAGTAGGATGAAGTATTAGAATAATGAATCCAATGTTTGATTGCAATCAATCTACAGCTCTCATTTGTTTCTATCCATCCCGTACACCCTTCACTACATTAACCTAATACACTCTCAATTAAAGGAGCATGAAAGAGCTCAAACCTTGACCTCTAGAAAGTATCAAAATTGTAGTATTATTATGAATAGGACTACGTTTATGGGATGCATACATATTGTAACTACGTGTGTTCATAAGAGAGAAATAATAAACATAAGATCAAAATCAAAATATGTACATGATAGACTCCCCACTACCTTCTCCAAATACATTAATTACAGTGTTGAAAAGATTGGGGGGAAGAGAAAAGATATGTATGGGAATACATTTTATGCAAATACCTACATATCCATCATGAAGCCCTTGACACACTCCTTATATTAATGAATTAATTTTTCGGGAAGGGAACAATAGCCAGAAGCAAAGAATTTGTAAAGATTTACCAAACGTCATCTTTGAAACATCAGGCATATAAGTAGAATATCTTTCAACGATAATTATACTTTCTTACACAATAATTTTTAAAAATTATTCATTCAAAGAAATACCATGGATAACATTAAGGACCAATGTTGTTCAAGTAATGATGTTGCATTCATTAGCCGAACATGAACAATTAAATTGAAAAACAAATCTCTTCTAGACAATGCATAGAAAACAATTTAAGCTTCAAAACCAAGATAGTTTGAAAATTTGTTCAACATAGATAAAATCATCAATAAAGTGCAATTATCAACACTATTTGTATTATCTTCACTATCAAATTACTCAAATTAGATATGCCCTTATTGTACCTCCTCCTTATATTTTATATTGATGAGAGTTTTATAATTTTAAGATCAATACGTAGCATCATTCAATAGATGCAGCATATAAATAGTTGGCACCATCATCCTGGCTAGACTGGCGCTCATACGCACTATTCAAATGGCTTGTAGTTATTGACCTGAACGGTCCTAGGCTTTGGAGAATACACACTAGGGACAAGGTCATCAAATGACGTGCCCCATTAATTTCTAACATTACACGGAACGACAACCATTACATCAACAATGACAGTTTGAGTCTTACAATCAACCAGTATAGCTGTTTTGCTAGTTAGAACCAAATAGTTTAACATCACACCACAATCAATAGGTGTGAAGTTAAGAGTCTAGCGGAGTAGTGGATGGGATGATAACAAATTTATATCCTACACCTATCACCAACAGTCAGAGGGATGACAAAGACGCGCCCATGCCCTCTAAACAAATGGCAATGTTCAAGGTGTGGCACGAGAGAAGCCATGGTTGCCACGCAAGGAGCAGTTAACCTTGGAGATGATCGACATAGTCAAGAGTAAGCCCTGCAAGCATTGGAAAGTGATGCAAAGACAGCATGGTAAACCAGGCCAAATTCCATGTGTGTGGGCACATGATAGTATGAAAAAAATTAAGCAATAAAGAAGAATGGAAGGTGGATGGGGAGGTGTCAGGTAAGAAGGAAATGGATGAAGAGGGGGAGGAGGAGGAAGAGGAGGAAGAGGAGGAAGAGGAGGAGGAGGAGGAGGGGGGAGTAAGGGGATAGGGAAGTGGAGAAGGAATATGAGGAGTACGGGGAGGAAAAAAGGGAGGAGGTGGGGAAGGTGGAGGAGGAGGAAGAGGTGGAGGAGAAGGATATGGAAGAGCTGGAGCAGGAGTTGAAAGTGGAAGAGAAGAGGAAGAGGGGGAGGAGGAGGAAGACGATGTGGAGGAGGAGGCGGAGGAGGAAGTGTAGAAAGAAGGGGAAGAGGAGAAGGAGGAGGACAAGGAGGAGCAAGAGGAGGAGGAAGAGGGAAAAGAGAAGAGAGAGGAGGATGGAAGGAGGAGGAGAAAGGCTATAATGAGGTGAGGAAGAAGTAGGGTGAAAGGAGAAAGCGTGACAAAGGAGTAGATAAAGAGCACTAAGGATATGGAGGAACCTGGAGACGACAACAAGGAAAGAAAGAGACAATAAGATGCAAGCAGTGGAATGGTCATCAAGGAATCATTCACTTGAATGGAAAAGAAATACAATGAAAGCGTTGAGGATAGAGTATGAGTTCAGAGAAGGATGGAAAGGAGGGGATGCGAAATGTCAGAACGACACGGGGCCATGGGGATAGAGGGCAAGAAGCCAAGGAAGTAGTCAACAAAAGATAGTGATATCCAGGGGCGGGAGAAAGAGAGAGAGAGAGAGAGAGAGAGAGAGAGAGGAGAGAGAGAGGGAGGGAGGGAAGAAGGGCAGAAGGGTTGGAGGAAGGGCAGGACGAATGGAGGGAGGAAAGGAGGGATTAAGGGATGGGGTGAAGGACAGGGATGGATAGATGATGATAACTAGAGAGAGAGAGAGAAATAGAGAGAAAAAAATATAAAAATACACAAATAGACAGAGAGATGGAGAGAGTGATAGAGAGAGAGAGAGAGAGAGAAAAAGGGATATGGAGACTGAAAGAGAGAGGGAGAGAAAAAGACGGATATAGTGGGAGAGTAAGAGAGATAGAAAGAGGGAGGGCCAGAGTGAGGTGGGGAAGGTAGAAGAGAGGGGGGATAAAAGGATGGGCAGGGGAGGGACAAACAATTGGAAAAAGAGCAAGAGAAAGAGAGAGGGGGGGGGAGAGAGAGAGAGATAGAGAGAAAGAGAAAGAGAGAGAGAGAGAGAGAGGGAGAGCAAGAGAGAGAGAGAGAGACGGAGAGAGAGATAATGAGAGAGACGAAGAAGGGAGAGGGGAAGATATTGAGAGATGGGGGAGGGAAGGAGAGGTAGAGATATATATATATATATATATATAGAGAGAGAGAGAGAGAGAGAGACATAGAGAGAGAGAGAGAGGGAGAGAGAGAGAGAGAGATAGAGAAAGAGGAGAGTGAGGTGGAGGATGGAAGGGACAGACAGATAGTCAAAAGAATGAAAAGGTAGACAAATGCACGCATTATAAGACATATAGAAAGACGGACAGACGCACAAACAAATGGGTGGATGCACATTCGGGTGGACAAAAGGATGCACAGACCTAAAGACAAACGGCCAAGCGAAGAGGGGGAAAGGAAGGGAGGGAAAGAAGGGGGGACAGATGTGGTAAATTCTGGCAAGGAGAGGGGGTGGGGTGAGGAGTGGACAGAGAGGGAGCAAAACAGAGAGAGAGAGAGAGAGAGAGAGAGAGAGATAGGGAGAGAGAGAGAGAGAAGGGAAGGGAGAGGGGGGGGAAAAGAGGAGGGAGGAAGGAAGAGAGAGGGGCGTGAGAGAGAGAGAGAGAGTAAGACAAAAAGGGAAAGGGAGAGGAATGGGGGGAGTGTGATGGTGAGGGTGAAGGTGAGGGGGAGAGAAGGAGTATAGGAGGTATGGAGGACGGGGGAGAGGTTGAAATGACAAAGGGAGGGAGGAACAAATTGGACAATAGAACAGAAGGAGGAAATGATTGAGGGGAATAGGGAGGGGGAATGGGTTGGAGGAAAAGAGGAGGGGAAGGTTGGGAGGAAATGAGGAAGGAAGATGAGAAGAGGGGACGAGAGATGGCAAGAATGGCAAGGGAGATTGGGGACATTGGAAGAGAGGGAGAGGACAAGATCAAAGGAGTTGAGGGGGAGAAGATTGAGGGAAAAAAGAAGGGGGGATGGGGATGAGGCATGGAGGAGGGAAAGAAGGGGGGAAGGGGTGCAGGATGGGGGGAAGAAGGGATGGGATTATGGAATAAGGAAAGGGAAAACGGATAAACGGAGAAGGGACAGGGGTTGAGAGAGAGAGGGAGGGAAAAGAGGACCAAAGGATGGATGGTGGATGGACGAGAGGGAAATGGAAGGATGGTAAAGAGGGAAAGAGAAGGAGTGGAACAAGAGGAATGGAGGGAGGAAGAGGGAGGAGACTGAGAGACGAGATGAAGGGAGAGGAAGGGGGGATGAGATTGAGGGATCGAGAAAAAAAGATGGCAAAAAGGGGGAGGAGGGAAGGAAGAAGGAAGGATGAGCGGACAACCGAATGATGGGGAGAGGAGTATGCAAAAATGTTGGAGGGTGGGGGAAGAACGAGATTCAAGGAGCAAGGGAGAGGGGGAGAGGAGAAAGATGGAATAAAGGGAGACAGAGGGGAGAATGAGAGTGAGGGAAAGGAAAGGATGATCGATGAGACGCACAATAGAAAAGGAAACTGACAAATGGAAAACCAGAGGGATGGAGGGACAAGTGAGCGTATGGATAAACACAGTGATGAATCGATTACATACGATGGGAGCTGAGGGTAAAGCTTGCAAGGAGGGGAAGATAAGGGATGAGGAAGAATGGGAGAAGAGGGTTGAGCAAAGAGGCCGTGGAGGGGAGGGGTAGAGAGAGAGAACAGGAAAGAAACAGAGACAAAGAGACAATGAGAGAGAGATGGAGAGGGAGAGAGGGAGAGGCAAAGACAAAGGGAAAAGGACAGAGGAGGGAGGAAGAATGATCACAGGAAAGAGGGAAGGAGGGTGGTGATGGGAGGGGGATCAAGAGGTGGAAGGGGCGTGGTTTAGAAGGGGGTCATGGGCGTAAAAGGCTACGAGCGGATGAGGGGGTGTGGGGTTAAGAAGTGGGTGGCAAGCAGAGAAGGGGGTGGTGGGTGGAAAAGATGGTAGGTAGAGGGGGTGATAGGGCAAGGGAAGGGCAAGCAAGTAGAGGAGGTAACGTGCACTTGACGGATGAGGGACTGAGGGAATGGCAAGTAAAGGAGGGGGCGGGCGGACCAAGAAGGGGGTGACAGCCACAGGGGGAGAAGGGGGTGCGTGCAAAGTGATGTTAGGCGAAGGGGGGGTGGCGGGCAGAGAATGGGGGTGTGGGGCAAAGGAAGATTTGGCGAGATAGGGCGTAGCAAGCAAAGTGGTTGACAGATGGAGGAGATGGCAATCATTGGCATAAGAAGGCCAAAGGAGGGGTTATGAGAGGGGTAGCGTACCTTATGAAAGGGGACATGGGGTCACGTACCATAAGAAAGGACACAGAATACCAGAAGAGGGTGCCTCTGGAGCCACAAGAGGGTGTGGTGAGCTGAAAAAAAGGGAGCACATTGCGCCACAATGAGCGGCGCCTCACACCAAAGGAGGGGAGGGCGAGCACCACTAGAGGGCATGTCGAGCTCCATTGGAGTGGGTGCTCAGCTCTTGAGACACTCCGGATGAGTTGTAAGGTGTAGAGGAGGGGGGTTGCAAGCGCCATGTGCAACGAGCGCCATGTGTGACCGACTTCACCGCGCGGCAACTGACACTTCGTGACAAACATGTTGATACCAACGGCCGTCGTGAGCGAATAGGCATCGCCTTTCACCAACAAGTGTTGTATGCCAATTGGTGCGGCGCGCTAAAAATGTGAGCCATACGTGCGATAGGGGAGACATGTGCCAAGAAAGCCAAACCATCAATGCAGAGACAATTGAGGGGAGAAAAGGACCAACACACCCTCAAGGGAGTGATCAAAATGACAGTAACATTAAGAAGCCGGCAGGTGGAAAGGGAGAAACAACTTCTACGACGTGTGACACCGAGGATAAGAGGTACCATAGTGAAGTGTTGAAGGCGAGAGCGAAGTTGAAGTCGCACGTCCAAATCGGTGGCCTGATGCCATGATGAGAATCGTGAAATTTTTATATCAAGAAGTAACGTTACAGGATAGACTCAACATACAAATAGATGGAGCCACCATCTTAGCTAAACTTGTGCACGGGCACACCATCCAAACTCCTTGTAGTTGTTGACCTTAACAGTCCGAAGCATTGGGTAAAATACATTTTTAAGTCAATATCATCAAATGACCAACCCCATGAGATTTTTACATTACATGGCACGACATGAAAATGTATACAAATTCAAAAATACCATGAATATTATATTGGACAACAAATGCACAATCAATAAGATTGCAATCATCAAGAGAAACATGACTCATAAGTAATTGAACATGAAACAAATACATTGAAAACGATGTTTTCTTTGTATTTTTTGTTCAAAACCAATTATGAAAAAATTCTAGTTCCGAAACCAAGACAATTTAAACGATTGTAACATACATAAAACTAGTAATAAAGTTTAATGATTAAAATCAATTTCATAATCTCAAATAATATTATCTAAATGAGAGATGTGCTTATTGTACCTACTCCTTATATTTGATGTTAGATTCTAGGACGATTAAATGTTCACCAAAGGAGGTTGAATAAAAACGAAATGGTATGTGTATCTATAGTATTGTCCATGTCATCCTAAAACATCACAAACAATCCTAAGAGGGATGGACCAATGATCAAGATGTTCCATTCAAGGTGTACTATAATAATTGACATGCATGTGACTGGATTCAATTCAAGAAACACCATTTTAATGTGCTTGTTGTTACTTCAAAACATATGAGGCGTTTCATAGCAGTACTTTTAATGATAATTGCCATGAAATATTTCCTAACCACACTGTTGCTAAAACTTTTATTTTAGGATTGAGGTTTTACCTTCCCCCATTTTTTTCAATATTGTATAAACAAAATCTTGTTTTTTATCACGGGTTTAATGCAATACATAAGATGTATTTATCGTGTTTCACATTGTGGTTCATATTTAAATTTCTTTTTAAAAAATGCATTTATGCAAATTCGGTTATAAACAAGGTAGAACCTATGATGAGGACGTTCAATTCCCATTAAAATTTGTCTACGCCCGTTTTCATGTATTTTCTTTGTATTGTCTAGAAAATACACTTATCAAACAATGTCGAAGAACACATCTACATTTCACAAGGCAAAAAATCACTATCCTTACCTCTCAATCTTCTTGTTTGGAGTTTCTTCTACCGGTGTCTTTGATACCATGTTAGATGCTGTTGTTTTCGATAGAAATCATAAATATTTCATTATTAATATTTTGGTAAAAAATAAAACAGAACGATTGAAAAAAAGCAACGTAAAACTCTCCCCCACTAAGATTAAAGTATCTTGGGATTAGGGATAGTAGGTCAGATGTAGGTTCATATATATGTCTACATGTTTCCATATTCGTAGATAATTGAATTCTTCAAATGCACTCGAAATTTTTAATATCCCTTCAAATTTAGCACACCGCTCATTGATTTTGAGCCAAAGAAGTGCATGCCCTTTATTACAAAATTGATGTCAAAAAAAGGCAACGTTTTGAGAAATTCATATTCCTCTATGATGGACAAGAAAAAAAAATATAATTGCATATTTTTTTTGTCTCATGAAGTTACACAAAATTGCCACAAACTTGATGTGTTCCAAGTGTAGTATTTATTTATTTTATTATTTACTAAATTTGGTGATCGACTATAAATGAAAATATTTCTACTACGAATGCACATGAAGATTTATCAAGAAAACCTTATCTAAATCATTTCATGGGACTCGCTTAATAACTTCCTTGAAAAGTGTTCGACTCACATATTGATCATAAACGTTTCCAGATCGTAAATCTTTCATTTGTACGTGAGCTACCAATGTATATCAAATTAATCATTTAGAAGGATAATTTTTTCAATAAAATTCTCGTAAAAAACACTATTTTCATCTAGATGGTTGTTTCTCCCCTAATTGAAGCATTGATGCTCTGCAATATGTTGCAATATCCATAAAGGAGCAAACGTTTCCTACCCTTTGACATGTTCCAACAAGAATTTCATGGCATATACATGCTTCCTTTGAATTTCATGATTCTTTGATGCAATTTCGGTTCTTCTATTTATAGCCAAGTATAAGCATATGATACATTAAACCATGAACTACAATGAATAGATCATGGAAATATCTTCTCTATGTTTCAATACTATGAAACATGTGTGATATTCATTTCAAAATAGTGGAGTTTTGGAAGCTAAAAACATAAAAGAATCAATGCATCTTTGACAAGCATACATGCTCGATTTTTGACTCACTTGAATGGTTTGCTTGTCACATGACACGGGGAATGCAATTTTCGTTAAAAAAATAAATATTAGTTGGATGCAAAAATTACAGTGATATAAACATCAACATTAAACAAAATTATAAATTAATTATGAAATACATCATATTACTCTGAAGGCATTAACTCTCCATTAACGATGAGAGTTAATTTCTTTTAGTATTTTGAAAATCTTCTGGTTTGTAGTGAAGTCATTCATAATAAATTCCTCGAATACGTTAATGGAAACATATTTAATAACACCCATGTGTATTTCTTTCATCATTGTGATTCTACACATCACTGCATCTGCACCCATCACATTATGAATAACAATATTTTATGTGCTCATTCCTCGAAAGGCTTTCATAGCATATACCATGTTTTGGCTTTTCTTCACAATTGATGAAATTCGATTTTGGAAGCAATTTGTTTAGGTAGGAATTGGCCAATAGGCAAGTAATGTGATATTGTTTCACAAGAAAATCACAAAACATAACATTCTGTGCTGCTATTACAATTCAAATTTTTTTTCAACAATAATCAATCAATATCATGGGTGTGTGGGTGAGAGGAAAAAATGGTGTTTTTAAAATAGGTTAGACATAGCAACCTACATACCTATTACCAAACCATGAATCTCAAGTTTCATTTATATTAACAAAATAACATGAAATGATTATTTAAATTAAAAATTGGCCACGATTATTTTAAATCTGTTGAAGAGGACGGGGGAAAGGGGGATTGGAGTAAATCAAGGTAGTTAGAAATTGGAAACGAGAAGTGACGCGACAACGGTACGAGAGGGAGGTTACATAGGCGAGGTGGCTCATGTTAGGGGACAACCACCTCGCCCATCCGCGTACGGTTGGAGGTGACCCTGACTGCACTTTTTCCTAAAACCACATCAACAGCTCCCATTACACAGA
This sequence comes from Penium margaritaceum, assembly GCA_023375785.1. Classification (NCBI taxonomy): domain Eukaryota; kingdom Viridiplantae; phylum Streptophyta; class Zygnematophyceae; order Desmidiales; family Peniaceae; genus Penium; species Penium margaritaceum. The sequence continues at coordinate 20,300 of SZWC01012222.1, read as the reverse complement.
CGGGTCTCGCTGTTCTAAATACTACAATGTTTAACATGATCATGCAAGCAGAGAGGTGCATGAAGTCGACGCACTCCAACTGGTAACGTGGCTCCCACATCATAGCGGGTCTCACCACCAAAGTGGGATGTACGACGTGTGAATCAACGCATGGGACATCGCCCACACCACGATTGAGGCTCGAAGATCAAGAACCTCATGTCAGGGGAGAACCACCTCGCCCATCCGCTTGCGGTTGGATATGACCCTGACCGCACTTTTTCGTAAAATCATATCAATAGCTCCCATCACACGGACGGGTCTCGCTGTACTAAAAACTACACTGTTTAACATAATCATGCAAGCAGAGAGGTGCATGAAGTTGAAGCGCTCTAACTGGTAACGTGGCTTCCACATCATAGCGGGTCTCACCACCAAAGTGGGATGTACGACGTGTGAATCAACGTATGGGACATCGCCCACACCACGATTGAGGCTCAAAAACCGAGAACCTCAATGAGGCACTACTCACCAAAAAGCACCCATTGGAGCCTAGCGCCGGAATATGACACATATAGTGACAATTAACACGTGGCTCCCACACATATGTGGGTATGACCAGGGAAGCAGGACGGTGATGCACAGTACGGTGACGGAAGCGAGGCCGACGCGAATACAGAGACAAATAGAACGTGGCTCCCATACACAAGTGGGTCTCGCCGTCGAGAGCAAGAGACACATGCAAAGGACGCAAAGTTAGGGATCACACATGGAGGATTGGGAAGCGACACGATGGTGTCGCAGAATCATGGGTCACGGTACAAGGAGCTCAGTGGTAGACAAGATGAGCATGGTGGCGTCGTCGATGACCGCTTGAAGGGAATCAAGGGACAAGGTGGAAATGTAGGATTCGGTGAGGTCGTAGGCAGCGAGAATGGCAGGAAAGCATCGGATGAGGGTGATGAGCCGATGATGAAGGTCGCTGAGGACAGGAGAATGATCGGATGAGGCAGGCAAGGGCAAAGACGTAGGGGGGGAAATGGAGAAGGAGGGTCAAGGGAACGACATTGTTGTTGACGGAACCGCTTGCGAGCACGCGTAGACAACGACGGAGGAGGGACAAGAAGTTGTAGAGTAGGAGAAGGGGGAGTGGAAGGCAGAGAACGAGGATCGAGAACTGGAAGGGTGCGAGGAGAGGACGAGGAGGATGTGGGAGAGGCGAGGAGTGAAAGGCCATCGGAGAGGGGGGTGGAGGAGCCGGAGGAGGGCGAGTGAGCGATCGGCGAAGATGATGGGAAGGGGACCGGTGGGTTGGAGGTGTAGGTGGAGGGTGTGGGGGAGGGAAGGGAAGTGGAGGGGGTGGCAAGACAGGGAGAGGGGGGGAGGGGGTGGAGGATGGAGGAAGGGAGGGGCAGAGTGGATGTAGGCGGAGACAACGATGGGGAGAGGGGAATGCTGGAGGGGGAGGAGGGAGAGGAGGTGGCCCAAAGGAGAGCGGTGGGGAAGGCAGAAGATGAGGATTTGGGGACGGGTGGACAAGGGGAGGGGAGCAGAGGAGAGGAGGAAGGGACAAAAGTGAGGGAATTAAGGAGGAGGTCAGCTGCATCAGGAGAGAGAGCGCATGTGCGAGGAGGTGAGGACGTGAGACGAATGACGTCGGTGAGAACATGAGCGGCACGAAGCAACGGGGGAGGACACACTGACGCATGAACAGCAGCGAGACTGGCAACTTGAGCAGCGAAGGCGGGAAGACGTGGGAGGAGAGAACGAGGAGACAACGACAAAAGAGAAACCTAACGGAGGCTGCGAGGCACCCACAAGGGAGGGCGACACGGACAACACCGCCATGTGTGCCCAGGAGCGGCACAATAGAAGCAAAGGAGAGGAGAAGAAGGAAGAGACGCAGACAAGCGTGGACCACGAACGCATGGGGGAAGAGGGGGAGGGATGTAAAGCGAGTCAGGGAGGATGATGCTGGACAGAGAGGGAAGAAAGGGACGTTCCAATGGGAGACACCGCGGGGTAGAACCAGGTAGGAGGGCAGGCAGAGATAAGAGAGGGGGGAGGGGAGAGGGGTGGCACGGTAACATGACGACAGATAAGAGTGAAGAGGAGAAAGAGAGAGATGGAAAGAGAGAGTTGGGTTAGGTGGGAGAGAGAGGTAGAGAGGGAGGGGGGGGAGAGAGAGAAAGAGAGAGAGAGAGAGAGAG
>SZWC01012221.1:58352-79563 GCA_023375785.1 Penium margaritaceum | reverse complement strand
GTATACATATACATATACATATACATATACATATACAAATACATATACATATACATATACATATACATATACATATACATATACATATACATATACATATACATATACATATACATATACATATACATATACATATACATATACATATACATATACATATTCATATTTATAAACATATACATTATTAACGTATTTTTAAAATATAGATATGGATAGCAGGTCTTTATACTTTTTCAGCTTCCTCCCTTTACCATTGCTTTTATTGAGAATTGATGATTAGTGGAAAATGCATTTTATATGTGTTGGAATATATCTGGTGATAGTCAAGAGCACTTTATCATATTTTTTCTTGTTACATATGTTGATGCTGAACGTTGATTGTTATAGAAATCGAAGGAAATCCCTCAATTCTACGATTTTCTAGTTAACATTGTTCTTAGTGCTGTTTCTTAGGTTAATTGTGTCGTTTCTTTCTTTTTTCTGTTTGGGGATGGAGTCAAAGGTGTCGCGCTTTGTTTATCGTTCGGTTCGCGGTTGGTCGGTGACGTTGTATGGCTTTTTTTTGCTGCCCGCCGGCGGCCTGAAGGGTGACTCGTACCACAGTGTACTTTTTTGTGCCTAGAGTGACCTTTGACAGTCGCACTGCGGGTGGAGGCGAATGCGAAGATACGGAAGCTTGCTGTGGAAAATTACTTAATCGGCCGTTAGAATTTGTTTGACACTACGGTTTCCATTTCGCTGCTCGTTGGATTCATGTCCATCGCGTCACGACACACCTCTTTTCAACGTCGACAAACGCATCACGAAACGATTTAATGTCCTCATCAGCATTGCTTTTCATTCGTTCGCTCCTTTCTCCGATTGAGTGTGATTCGTTGATGGTCTCGCTAATTGGATGGATGAGGTGTCAAACATTACAACCCAGCCATTTTGCAGCCACGAATGTATTACCCCTGTGTCCGCATTATCCCAATGTGCTCGCCGATAGAAACTTATGGATTACCGCCTCTATCGTCGACTCCATCGGTGTCACGCGGACGCATGGTCTGAAACTCTCCGATTGCGAAACTCTCCTAAATGCCAAGTCAACATGATTTAAGCTTTAATAATTTTCCTTCGCCATAGCGTTCTACAGGTTGCAGTAGGCATCCGACAGCATGGCGCCTCGACCCCAGGCCTCTCCGCAACACCAGGAATATTTTGAGCATCGCGGAGAAGTGAAAACAGGCGGGCGTGACTTCGGATCAAAGGTAGGGTCTAAACAGGCACCTCGCGTAAATTTATCCTTGTTTAGGATATTGGCTGCAACATTGTAGCCACACAAGCGGACAGAAGTGCAACATACACTTCTGTCCGCTTGTGTCACTAGCACGTTGCAGCCAATATCGTGGACGGCGGATTGTGATATCCAGAAAATGTCTACGTTGGGGATATACGAGGCGGTAAAAAAGCCCTTCAGCCACACCAGGTGTAAATGGAGGGGTCCGATACACCAAGTTGGCAAATTTCCACACTTTTTAACATTCTATTTGCAAGATCAAATGGGATCTCAACCAACTCCAATGGAAGTGCAGGTATATGGTGTTCCTCGACAAGCCGTACTCGGTATTCGTCAGAGGGCTTCCAAGTCTCCCCATCAAAGGAGTCCGGATGGCTAATGAAGAGCTGACTCGCAACTGGTTTTGCTTCTACCGAGTCAACAAGCGAGGCTCTCCACAACAGATCGCCAGCCACTCCAATTCTATCGACCAATGAAATATTGTTCTTCGCTCGCTGCACACTTGAAAATGTCAGGATAGATGACAACGAATAAACGGTTGTTGGGAGGGTTGACCTGTTGCGTGCTGCGCGGACGACTTCAGTCCACATAGAGTGATTAATGGCTCTACAAGCCTTGCTCTCAAGCGCTAATCTTGGGCCCTAGCGTCTTGTTCAAAATTCCGAAATAGAAATGCGGTCAGAACGAATCCTCCCGGAATCCCGATGGCCTGGGATAAAAAAGACTCGATATGTCCTATTCGTCATCACCACAATGTCGCTCTCTCCTAAACGTGGTTGGATAGTTCCACATGCGCTTTAACCTCCTCATTCGCTGTAATGGAGACGGGAGTCCGCGCGAGGTAGAGCGCGCGACCACAAGGGGAAGCTTTTGTAGGACACATCTTCTTCCTACAGAAACTTTTACTCTGGTTATGGAGGCTGTTAAGCAACGGCTTGAAAAACCGAAACTATTAAGAGGAACATTTGCTTTCAATGTATGATCGGTATAAAAATAGGGCAGATGGTTTTTTCAAGAGAATACTGGCAATTTTCAGAAGCGAGCGATTTCTGTAGCCGCCCCATCGCTCTGTGAGGAATGTTTCCACGTGACCCTCCTGAAAAGTCGGATGTCAAGTACAAATTTTCTTCAGTGTCGAGGGCGATACAAGTCTAAAACTTTCCCTGGAACACAATAATTTTAGTACAAGATCGAGGACTTCGTGTAAGAAAACTCCACAATGAGCTCACGATATGCGTTTGGATGGCTACCCAAGCTCTCGCTGCCAGATAGTAACGAATGGCTTGCCACCTGTAGTTCGATACGTTTAACATTGAAAGTTGCTGCAGGTAATGTAAGTTGTACGAATCGCAATAAAATGCGAATCCGAGGACAACGGTAATGGTTTGTCTGTCGTTTCGCCTGCTGTCAGAAGAGAACCGCACATTCACTGTTTCTTCGGTACAAAACGAAGTCCTCTACGAAAGAACTCTACAGATGTATTGAGGTCCTAAACATCTCGAGCTAACAAAGACGGAATCCGTCTCAAAAGTTGTTGAAAAGTCAGCTGCTTTTTACAGTCTACATTTACCGATCTGCCACTTTACAACTTTTAGCTTCTCACCAGTTGAAGGTAAAGGATACCTCACAGACAGCGTCAGGAGAATGCAAATATATGCAGTCGAATATTCCTCAGCAAGTCAGATCTTGCACATGAAGTCGGGAAAACGTCTTCTTCTAGAGATCGAAAAAGACGAACCACAATCTATACGTAACAAAATAAGCATTTTCAAAGATAGGATCCAAAAAGAATCAGAATCTGTAGTAGAAACAATCGATTTATCTTTTAGAAATAGGACCCTGAATACAGAACATTCTGACCGTTCACGCAGTCCACCAATCAACAAGGGCGGCCAAATCGGGCAACGACTTCTTTAAATGCACATACAACCGATGACTTTTGGGATCTGGATTCATCCAACGTCCAAATGATTTCCAACAGCTCAAGCTACGGACAAAAACACAAATTCTAGTCGGGGACAGAACACAGTTCTGCACGGACAGCCACCAAAGTGCAAGCAGGGAATGGACCAGCAAAGATCTCATCGAAGTAAGGGTAAAGCGACAAAGTATGTCACCATATCTCCCAAGGTTGGCGTTTTTTCCACGTCGCCAACTAGAAGAAAGCTCACGGCCAAGACCCTGGAGACCTGGACAGCACTATTTCTGATATTCCGCTTATTCAGACTTCTTCAGAGTTAGAAATCCTAACTAATGAGATCTCACTTACACATGCAAGCCCATGAAATCTTTAGCGCAAACAGCACATTCTACCATGGCTCTGTACCAGAATCGTTTAAAGCTATCGATCGGTTTTTCCCTCCAAAAGAGGATAGTTGAACCAATCATCAATAACATGGTTTTGCGCAACAATACTTATCAATGATTAGCCGGTCGGTTCAACTATCTCTGGTTCGCCACCATTTCCAGTGCCAAATCATGCCTACATAGGACGACATGTAATCTTCTCGTGACAAGCGCGCAAACTCCCGACACGGGCATCATTGACGCAATATGTGACTTGAACATGAGATTTGGCATCGCGAGTACTGCAATGCCGTAGAAAACATTGCCATGCCAAGTTTAAACACTATGAGTGCAAGAATCGAAAGAATACGGCAAGATACCTCTTTGTTCATCGGTGTCGGTTAAAACGCTATAGTGGGGACCCTAACGACATTTTAGAATTGGTTGTAGTCCCTCGAAAAACCTAGTTGTTAAATTATGGCCGTGGTCCACAGCTGTCGAACTCCGTCACGCCACTCATGGTGTGTTCGCTATATCTGCCACAGGGACTACCGCAGAAATTCTTGCTATCGTTGCCGCACACTGTAGTAGGATATCTCGCGCAAATGGGTCCCTAGTTTGCCACTAATCAGGTGTGCGACAGACCGAAGTGATCTCAAACAGACCCAAAAGACCCGTTTGACCGAAGGGGTAGGATTTGAACCCTGTCCCAAGCGTTCCAACGGGTCTCGCCCGTCGATGCAGTAACTCGACCTTGCCTTTTGTTCGAGTGAACAATACCTGCGATTAGTAACATCTCCGACATGGCACATTCGGTTCAGCAAGTGGAGGTCTGTGCAGAAAGTTACGGATTTATATCCGTAGAAGCTTGGGTGCGGCTCGGCCGGGAATTCATGATGTACAAGCCGGATTTAAATCTTGCATCCAGCTCCAAGGGGGTAAAGGAGTCTGGATTTGTGTGCTGCATGCATAGCAGGGATGTTCATGCCTCTTGGCCCAGCTTGGTCAACAGTTGCGCAGTGCAAGCAAGCACTGCTGGGTTCTTGGCCCAGACCACTCAGTGTGGGGGTATACCTGACTAGACTGTTGTGACCGCTTGCATCAGTACATGCAACCAGAGCTCTTAAGCAGGGACCACTTCACATCAGGTGGTGCATGCACAAATCAGCATTGCATCAACTACCACATGCACGATTTAGCAGTTGCATCAGCTACTACACGCATGACTGAGCAGCTGCATGCAAAGCCAAGAGTGGGGACCGCCCTACATCAACTGGGACATGCACGACTCAGCAAGTGGGACCATGCCTTAGTTGCCAACCTTAAGGAAGCTTCCTTGAGGAGGAAGCTAGGTGCCTAGGACCGAGAAGATTCCTTGAGGAGGAAGCTATGACCTTGTAGCAGGAAGTTTCCGGTGGACACAGAGCAGCTGGTCAACTTGCCAAGATCCCATTATAAAAGCACACTGGACTCAGTCACTCCAACAACTCCAGTAGTAACTCCATCAGATACTCCATCAAGACTAGCAGTCCGCTTTTGCTAGACTACGCCTCAGACCAAGACTTGACAGACGCCCTCCCACCTGAAGACCCATGTCAGCCTGGCAGCCTTCTGCCAACTTGGGTTGGTGGACGCCCTCGACTACCTAAAGGCCCGACTACCTAGAAGAGGTTTCCAAACTACGTTCAAAACTAGAGAGTAGTCTTGCTCGAGCTGCCTCTTTAGATGTTGCTCATCTTTGAGCGAGGAGTTGTGTCTAGGTGTTGATCCTAGATTTTGTGTCTGGCGTGAGCTGTACCTGTACATTGCTGATCGAAACTAGAAGTGGTCAGTTGGAGTTCCCTTATGTCGACCTAGTTAGCCAAGTAGCACTATGCCAGCTTGGCAAGGAGGGTCAGAAGTCCTCTGACAATCTAGTAAGTCTTGTAGTAGCTACCGGTGTGGGGAGGAGGCTGCTCTGACAACCTGGATGTTATTTCACCGAAAAGTATGCTGATCGTGTTGGGACCCTTGCAACGACAACCTTGACAGCCTGAAAAGATGTTGCGCCCTTTCATGAGGCAGGTTGTGTGAAAGCATTGAGCTGAGTTGTGTTTTGTTGCTCTTTCCCCGTATTCATGGACGCTTTTGGTGACTGTAGAGCCCACAATATGTAGAGCCCAGACATGGACAATCTATGGTTGAATGAATTCTCAACGTCAAGGTTGTGCATGCACCAAGGATGTGGTCTAAGGATAGCGAAAGCAGTAGCTGAAGAGACCAAGCATTGAAGGAAGGAAGCGGTTTAGACAAGGGCACGCCAAGATGATGTGCGTGTAAATGGAGCCTCGCGGTAGCACTTGACTGACAAGTGTCTTGCGCTACTACCTCCCAAAGAGGAGCGCACGAGCTTTGAAGCTCACCATCCACAAGCTTAGGAGCACCTGTCCTAAATTCAATAGTAGGTACATCTTCAGCATCAACTTCAACTGGCACAACGACCATCGTCATCAACTGTAGCGGTCTCGCACGCAGATGTGGCATAATTCATGCCACAAGCTCTCTTGCACGTGCGGATGTCAATGATATGACCTGAAATGTCAGGCATGACACAGCTCTACGTGGTTCAACAACAACACACTACAACGGATGTGCCAACCGTGGCACCCGTACCACCATTACTTGATACAAGTTAGCATGACATAGTTGGGGAGCAAGCTTTCACGCATGAAATTGTAGATCTACGGCAATAGATTGGCAAGCAGTAGCTCCTTTGCGGATGAGAACAGCATACTTGGGAGCTGCTAGCTGCCCATGCAATTTAACTTGTAGGTCAGATGGCACAAATTCAGCAACAGAATGAGGCCTTTCAGCAGAATAAGGCTTCATCAGCGTCACATCACCCATCTGCACATCAACCAGAGCTTTTTCTCCAAACATGCCAGAGACTGTCTGTCCTCAAAAGACAAAGTCAGCTTCATATGCTCATGGAGGAAGCATACAGACCCTTCTGGTTTCCCTTGAAGCGACCACAATGACACCATTACAACAGTCAAAGCATGCAGCGGTGCCACGAGGCCTTTAAGCGCCACAAGTAGCAGCTGACAACAAGTATTGGTACTTTGCAAATACCCACACGATGATGTCACATGGGTCGGCATCACTCCATGCACTACTTTGCGAGTTGCAAACAAGGATGCCATTGGCAAAAGCCGGGTTGCCATAGAGCCAAGACAAGTAGCCATCTTCCAGGAGCTCATGGAGGGTGGAGTGGTGACTAAGGAAGCACACTACCATTAGCACCCTGGCAGCGACAAGCAGTAGTCACAACAAGAGTGCGTACTTAAGAAAGAAGTGTCGGCATTGCTGGTCAAAGGGCAGGATGTCTGGCCAAACTTCCACAAGCTGACCAACAAAGCAGACAATGGCTCCGCATTGGAAATGCATTTCTCATGTGCCATGTAATCGAAGACAACACATTAGCTCAATGCGGACAGTGTAGCAAAAACACTAAGGTGGACGTGTCTTCGCCAAGAGAGAGAGGTTTGCCTGACCCTCAAAGCATGTGATAAGCTGACTCCTCATCAGATTCTATGGACCTAGAGCAATATCAACATGCATTTCCAATACAGTAGGTAGCCAAGGAGAAGCCAACTTGCGACCTACAAGAAGAGTACTGATGCAGCAAGTACTAGTACATGGAGCCACGAGTATGTGAAAGCTCAAAGAATGAGCTCAAGAGCTACAATTGTATCGACAAAACATTGGTGTAAGAGGAAGCAGCATGGTGGCAGCTCCGGGACAGCCCACCACCATTGACACAGTAGTAATGAGCGCACCAAGGTAGAGACGCTCGTGAGCAGTCTGACATGTGACTCTCACAATCGTAAGACCCGCTCCATGATGTGGAGCACGCAGTAGTGGAGGAAGAAGAAGAGAAAAAGAAAGGGGAATGTCAAAGCAAAAAAAGGTACCATTTGATTGTAGCGTCGGCACTGAAAACTGAGGAGAAGAAAAAGTGTAGCAAGTTTTATGACATAGTGGAGCAACGGGAGTCAACGTGTGCAACACTGTGGTCCCACACATCATCATGGTGCTGCTTAGCGATAGGAAGCAGGGGTGGATCCAAATGCAATGCAAAGCGAAAGGAAATACCTGCAATAGCAACGATCCCCTTAGTGAGAGCACAACGATCTCTGCATCTTCAGACTTGACCACGATAACACCAACAAGAATGCATTTTGCCTCCGAGGAGACCTCTGCCCTCTTTTAAACAGCCAAGTAAATTTAAACTCCTGGGCACAATAGCAGAGGACCACGTCGCCATCGGCCATAGTTGCAGCAGTCGTCAAAGTGTCAGTAGCACCTTACTTTGTCAAAGCAGCGGCAAAGGAGATTTTGGAGTGAGGGGGAGGAAGAGCAAAGATATTGGTTAAGCCTTCAAGTAGCACGCAGTGTAGTGAGTTGAGAAGTAGGAAAAATCTTTCAAGAGTGGAAGGTGGATGCAATTAGCGCACCATGTGTCTAGTGGCATACACGAATGGAGCAATTGAGATCCATGTTTATATCCTCCGGAGCGGTAGGTGGAGGCACTAAGCCCACCTGGTGCTAGGTGGCGTGCACAAATGGAGCGGTTGAGTTCCATGTTAATATCCTGCCAGGGCGGTAGGTGGATGTAATAAGCCCACCACATGTCTGGTGGCATGCACGAATGAAAACGTTACGCTCCATGCAAAAAATCCTATCAAAGTGGCAGGTGGAAGCAGTTAGTCCGTTTTGACGAAGGCCGCATTCATGGAGACTAGCGACAAGTGCAATCCGCTCACAACTGCTCAACACCACATTCTATAGCCAATCAAAATTCGTGACAAAAATGTTGGAAGTTCAAAGTAGACAAGGATCTCATCCTTGGATTTCCACCTGAAAGCAAAAGTTGGTACAGAGGCAAGTTCGCTCCTCACGGTTGCAAGCCACACTCCGCAAAAATCGTGTTCAGTAGCAAGTGATCTCATAGCAGGACCTGAAGCAGCATTGCAGCCGTTGGAGTAGTTGTCGGAGTGAAGGTGAGGAGTCCAAGGTCGAGGAACGACCTTGGAGTAGCTCATCGTGATCACGAGCTATGTGGTTAAGTCTGTCCGTCATGCGGATCAGAGCTATAACGCCAACCTATGCGAGGTGCCTTGTGGATGGTGGAAGCAACGACCACTAGTACAAGAAGCAACAGCAAAAGTAGATCAGTATCAGAAAAACGGGACATTTCACATGTCTACTACAGGCTGCATGGTGGATTAAAAGAAATTGTCTGCACTTAGATTTTGTTTTGATAGCAGCCATAAATCAGTTTGGGTTTCCTTCCCTAGAGGGCGAGTTTACTTCTCGACATCATGGAACTCCCATCATCAGTAGCCAATGTAGCAGAGAAGCAGTGGCAACAACTGAAGAAGCAACGACCAGCAGCATGAGGCATCTGATATAATCCTTGTTGTTGCGGCTCTCGTTTCATTTTTTACAAAGTGGACCTCACAACTTGAGCCAGAAAAACGAGATGATCACCTTCTCCTGTGACCTTGAAGAGCTAAGTGGAAGGTCAGAAAATTGCCAAAAAAAATGGAGGCGTTGGAGAGCAAAAACCAGCCGCAGCACTGTAGTCGCGTAACGATGCAGCAAGAGGACCAGCTGACCGCAAAAGTTGCACGAACGAAACAGCCAGCCAAAAAGAAAGAATAAAAAATAAGGTCGATGGAGTGAGCTTCCAAAGGTGTGCGACCAAAACAGGGGCTGGCAGAGGGGAGCGTCGAGCGAATGGGTGAGGGTAGCGACGTGCGCCTTGGATGTCACACTAGGTTGCAGCGATAGCCAGCTGGACGTTGAGCTTGTTGTGAGAACAAGCTCAGTCGCGGCAAGGCCGTGCCGCAAAAGTAAGCTGATGCAAAGCCTTTGTTGTGACGGCAGAGAGGCTGGTTAGCGACCAGCGAGCGAGGCGTCCACTCGCGATGATGAAAAAAAAAAGGGCGCCGATGGCCAAGTGCCATGCGCAAACGGTGGAGGCTTACGTAGTGGCCGTGGCCGTGGAGCGAGCGGAGCAAGCGAGCGGCGATCTCCTCTCGATGTAGCCGACGGGCTGCAAGAGAGAAAACAAAGGTAGGTGCAATGGTCAAGAGCAACAATGGTCCCCACTTCCAACAGCCAAATTAGGGTGCACCAACCCGAGCGATGGCAGCTAAAAATCCAACCACGAGAGTGACAAGCACCAAGACATGGTGTACCAACTGCGGTAGATGTCATGGGAGGTCGTTCGATGTCTGAAAACTAACCAAGAACGGACATGGGGCACGATGCCTGTCCTAGCCATAGCTAAATCAGGCCGAAGCAGCTGAGGGTGGCTGAAGTAAGTGGCGGAAGTAGTCGAGGAGAGTCATGGAAGCAGGTGGCTGATGCGAGAGAGGGAGTAGAAGGCTGCAGCATCAAGAAAGAATGACTAGCGGTGAGCTTTTACACTTGTCGTTCAGCGGTGGCTGCAGCAAGATGGCGGTCCAAGCAAGCGGCCCTAAGTGACGGTCCCATCTCGCAAGCGCCTCGTCGGTTGAAGCTTTTGGAGCTTTCCACTACAAAGACAAGCTCGTGCATGAGAGACACGATGGCGTGGGCTGTGAGAGGTTGCTTCAGAATCTAGAAACCTCGGTGGTGAGTGGGTAGGTGAGCCTAGCTTCACCGAATTCAATTTCTTGCTGCACCCAACCTGCTCCGACCAAACAATGGTCCCAACAAAACCCAAGAAAGCTCAAAATGATGTTTTCCAAAGTGACACTCGACCAATTTGAGCCACGTTTGTTTCCAAAAATCCCCAGCAGCCAGAGAACACCCAAGAGCAACCCAAAAGTCACTTTTGATTGTAAACCTTTTTCTTCGGAAACCTCCACCGATCACTCATTTCTCCACTAAAAAAAAAAGCGACAGTCTTTGCATTCATCAGCGCACCCATCAATGGGGAGTGTTGCAGTGAATAATAGCTACGCTGAGGAACAACTCTGACATGGTGCAATCGGTTTGGAAATCGGAGGTCTATGAGCAAAGTTACAGATTATTTTCCATAAATTCTTGGGTGCGGCTCGGCCGGGAATTTCTGATGTACATGCCAGATTTGAATCTAACATCCAAATCCAACAAGGGGGAAGGCGCCTAGACTTGTGGGCTGCATGCATTACAGGGCTGTGCATGCCCTTTTGCTGAGCTTGGTCAATCGCAACCTAGTGCAAGCAAGCACTGTAGGGTACTTGGCCTAGACCAATCAGGGTGGTGCTACAGCTAACTGGACTACTGGGACCGCTTGCATCAACACATGCAAGTAGAGCTCTGGCGTAGGGACCTTTTTGCATTAGGTTTTGCATGCATGACTTGTCATTGAATCAACTACCACATGCATGACTTAGTAGCTACATCAGCTACTACATGCACGACTTAGCAGCTGCATGCGGAGTAAAGAGTGGGGACCACTGTACGTCAACGGCAACATGCGCAACTCACCAAGTGGGACCACAGCCGAGATGCCAGCCTTGAGGGAGCTTCCTTGAGGAGGAAGCCGCGTGCCTTGGACGGAGAAGATTCCTTGAGGAGGGAGCTACGGACTTGCAGCAAGAAGTTTCTTGTGGGCACAGAGCAGCTAGTTAACTTGCCGAGATCCCATTGTAAAAGCACACTAGACTTAGATAGTCCAGCAACTCCAGTATTAACTCCATCAGTAACTCCAACAAGACCAACAGTTTACCATTGCTAGAAAATGCCTCAGACCAAGACTTTACAGACGCTGTCAGCGTGGTAGCCTTCTACTGGCCTGGGTTGGTGGACGCCCCTGACTACTTGAAGGTTTGACTACCTAGAAGAGGTGGCCAGACTACGTCCAAGACTGGAGAGCATCTTGTTAGAGCTGCCTCTCTAAACATTACTCATCTCTGAGCTAGTAGCTGTGTCTAGGAATTGATCCCAGACTTAGAGTCTTGCATAAGCTCTCTGTGTGTAGTGTTGATCGAGTCTAGAAGGACTCAGTTGGAGTTCCCCTCTATCAACCTAGTAAGCCTTGCAACACTTTGTCAGCTTGGCTGAGAGGGTCAGAAGTGATTTGACGACTGAGTTAGTCTTGAAGTGGTTGCTTGCGTGGAGAGGAGGCTGCCTTGACAACGTGGAGGCCATTTCACTTGTCAGTATGGTGATCTTGCTGGGATCCTTGCAACCTCAGCCTTGACAACCTAGCAAGATGTTTTTCCCTTGTATGGGGCACGTTGTGTAAGAGGATTGTGTGCAGCTATGTTTCATCGTTGTTTCCTTATACCATACTTGGCCTTGATAGTCTTATCATCTACAATTTCGATTCTAGTCTTCCGCTTCTGTACACCAGAGTACATGGTTTGTTTGTGTGGCACATCGATCCTTGACAACAGTAAGGACCCCTTGCTGCATTAAAGCATGCGGTGAATTTGTCATTGCAGGCTTCTAAAACCACAACACCATTGAGTTTCACTAACGGGTAGCGCCGCCCGTGAGGAGTGGTTCATCGTTGAGGTCACCTACAAACAACTCCACATAACAAACTTCCTATTGCCACCATAGATCACATGCCACCATGGACGTGGACTTGGCAGTCCACAACACCATCGTGAACCAAGTTTTGTAGCTTCGTTGTGTACATCAGGCCATCCTCATGTGTGTACTCGCTCAAATTACAGAAGGCATCCATCACCGCATGGACAGATGTCGTACGATGACCGGGGCACTATGCGGGTTACAATGGCTACAAGAACTAGAGATCAGCCACCCTATGCACCTTTGTAACATGATAAGGATCTGACTGGACACGTGGTGCGTGGTTGTTGACGGAATCCATGCAGGAGGCCACATTCGCGAGACATGGTTTCTCACCATCGACAAGAAGGTCTTGATGTGGTTTCAATGCACTTATTTTGGACTAAGCATTCGAGAGCTAAGTGAAAGATTTTAGCATGGGCATGCCAAAGTCCTACGTTCACTACGGGAGGTGGTTCGTGCCATTCATTATCAGGCATGTGACACCATTCACATGCCGAATGCAGATTCATCAGTGCCTACCATTTTGAATGGTTAGTGCGACTACCTACCTTGTTTTGCTGATGTATTGGTACAATTGACAGAACGCACGCTTCGCACTTTATTCGACATCGCTGCTACCTTTCCTACTTTGATTGTAACAATGAGACGCCGTCCAACGCCGTATTGTTGTTCACGTTTGTGTTTATCGGTTGGGAAGGCTCAACTCATGACTCATGCATGTTAAGGGATTCTATATAACATTGCCTTGTCGTTCCACCTCATAAACTCTTGCTTGCATACTTAATGTTCCTCGAGGTCCACGGACTCTTGACAATCTACCTGGGCCGGCACAATCATATAAAAGATTTGGGCGAGCAACACCTCCGACTATAAGACTCGCAGTAATTGTTTGAATGCTATCATGCTTCAGCCCAATGCATGATAGAGACTACTGTTGGTTTTTGTGCATCTCTCATTGTACTCTGTTGTGTCCTCCCGGCTTCTGTACATCGGCGTGCACATGAGTGACGGTGAGACTTGACGTCGCTGGAGTGTTGCTCGGTGGAGCCGACACACGCTGAGGCCCACTCACCCGTCGCTGGAGCCTCCTCCCTCTGGTGATGCGCTCAGCTCCATCGGTAGGCCTCCTTGGTGGTAGGACCACCGGTGGTCATTGCCACTGCAGATGCTGTCTACATGCACCTATCGCTTTGTCTAGCTGTGGCATTGCATCTGCAGCATCATGCGGTGCCTAGGGTCCATGTCTCCTGCTGTATGGCCCTGTTTGGCATCGTTGACTGTCGTAGGCACTGCCTTGGTTCCGGCAGCCATAACTCTTTACTGCTATTTTTCTAGCTGATTCTGATCACACGACTGTGTTCGCAGCGGCGGTGTTATGGTATGGTCCAGTTTTCAGGCAAAACGACGCCTGTGTTTTGGGCTGTCAGGCGTCTAGCAGGGCTCACCGAGAAAACCCTGCCTGCCAGAAAACAGGTCCTAGACTGTTTTCTGATTGGCTGGTTAGCTCAGGAACAAGTTCTACACTATTGGGGGGGAGCTAGAACTTGGAGGGATCACCCATTGTTGTTAAATCTTCAGTCCTAATCAGTCACATTCAGTTTCAGCTGCTTTCTGGCACTAACACTGGCGCGCACGTTACTGAGTAACAAACCCAGAGCTTCCAAACTCTAGAGCAGCAGACTGAGGGGGCAACAGACTTGAGCAACGAGCGTGGAAGCCCATGCGCTCCATCAACAACGCATGCTTCCCCAACCTGCTGCCTAGGTTTTCTAGCTTGGCATCTGAGCCAGAGCGTAGCGGCAACAGCAGAAGACTAGCGTACAGGTGCCAGACAACGTCGTCGGACCCCCATACGCAACAGTGCACGGGAAATGCTGCCGGATTTTTTCCGACAGCATTGACCTGCCTGGTGGCAGCGTGAGATTTTTTCCCACGGCCACTGGGCCAGGGGAAATGCTGCCGAAATTTTTCGGCAGCACTGACCCCCATGCGTGACAAGAGGAGGTGAGCGGCAGGCCGTGTCCAACACCTACGGGCGACGACGCACGCTGCAACATCACCCAGGTGCAGTGACTGGCACCAGCACACAGCAACAGTATTCTGCAGCAGTGGTAGTCGTAGGCAACGGCAGCGAACAGTGGCAACAGCAGCCAGAAGCAGTTGCGTGCAATAGCAGCAACAGGCAAAAGCAGCAACTCGCAACAGCTTGCAGTAGTAGCAGCCCACTACAGCAGGTCGTAGAAGCAGCAGCTCGTAGCAGCCCATAGCAGTAGCGAGTAGCAGCGGCATCAAGTAGCAGTTACAGCAGCGTGCAGCAGCAGTAGTAGGCTATAGCAGCCGCAACAACAAGCCGCAATAGCAGCCTGCTACAATAGTGGCTGTAGCGAGCAGCCGCCAGCAGCGACTGCTGCTCCTCGCTGCCCGCAGCAAGCAAGCTGCGAGCAGCAGCCCGCTGCTACCAGCAAGCAACAGCTCGCTGCCAGCAAGCAAGAGCTCGCTGCAAGTGAGCAGCAGCCCGCTGCTCGCAACTAGCAGCGGGCAACTGCCCGCTGTGACAGACGAGAAAAGAGAAAAAAGAAAACGAAAGAAAAGAAATCCCCCATCCCACAAGCTTTGCTGCCGCGGCTGCAACAGCTCCCTTCGTTGTTATAGTCGCCACAGCAGCCAATCAGCCCGTAGCAGCAGCAGTTGCAACTGCAACTGCAACAGCAGCAGCAGCAGTAGCAGCAGCAGTAGCAGTCGCACCAGCAGTAGTCGCACCAGCAGCAGCAGCAGTTGCAGCAGCAGCAACAGCAGTAGTTGAAACAGCAGCAACAGCAGCAACACCAACCGCAGCAGCAGTAGCAGCACCAACAGTAGCAGCAGGAGCAGTAGCACCAGTCGTAGCAGCAGCTACAACAACAACAACAGCACCAACAGCAACAGCAACTGCAGTAGTGGCCCCAACAATCGCCATTGCTTACGTCAGCATCTTGCTACTGACGTCACTACTGACGTCATCAACTCGCAAAAAAAAAAGGGAGCAAGGAAAGGGGGAAGCAAACCTAAGGGTGGACATGACATCCACCGCCCTCAATAGATGCCACTGCTGACGTCTGCACGACAAAAAAAAACAAAACAAACGGGTACCACACAATGGCTGGTAGCCCCACTGGGGAGGGGTCCTCCTCTGTTGGGAGGACCCCCACCCCCCCTTTCTTGTAGAGGCTGTAGCAGCAGCAGGAGTAGCAACAGCAGCAGCAGCAACAACAATAGCAGCAGCAACAGGAGTCGTAGTAGCAGTAGCACGAGCACCAACATAAGTAACAGCAGAAGCAGAAGCAACAGGAGTAGCAGGAGCAGCAGCAGCAACAGCAGGAGCAGTTGCAGCAGGGGAAGCAACAGTAGCAGCAGTAGTGGCAGCAGCCCTCTGGCATCAGTGGCAACAACCATGATCCCCTCGCTGCTCTTCAACAATAGCTCACCGCCCTAACGCAACAGGTTGGGGCACTGCAGCCGTTGGTCTCTCAAACTGCCCCCATTGCGCCGCCATCCTTCACCCCTCCAGGGCACGCCAGCCCAGCTGTGTCTACTGCCACATACTACTTGGCGCAGCAGCAGACTCAGCGACAGCGGCAGACAGTGTCCTCCATCTTTGGCCCCATTTTGGGTGCCGGCCGCAGGCAAAAGGACTTTGAGACGCCGCCGCCGCCGCTTCAGGCCGGCGAGCACTTCCGGAGCTAGGAGCTCAGCTTCCGGATCTGAGCGCATGGTGAGGGCCTGTGTGTATACTACACCCTGCCGTACCTCCCTGGCTGGCCAGTTATATGACGTTGGTCGTGCCGTCCGTGCTTTAGTCCCTGTTGCCCCTCCGGCTTCCTGCCTCGCCCTCGAGCCCTTCTTCGGCAACTTCACCACTGGCGCCACCCCAGACCCTGCAGCCGCATGGCACATCCTCACTCGTCCCCATCGCCTGTCCAGCGAGGTTGAGACCAGCCGCGTGCTACGGGAGTTCAACTCCCTACACATGGGAAAGATCGAGATGGTCACCTCCTCCTGGCAGCGGGCGGGGGACATCCTTCGTCGCCTCGGCAAGTCTACCCCACCCCCTGTGGTCGCGCTCCTCACCATCAAGTGCGGTGCCACCGACGCGTATGCGGAAATCTTTGTCCACTACCCTCACGAAGTCTCTCCACCATGGCAGCTAAGGGCACCCTCATGCCTTGGGCATACGAGCTCTTCCTCCGGATTGAGGAAGCTCATCTGGAGTCTCGACTCCAGCGCACGGAGGCCGTCGCCTCACCTGCCGTCGCCGCCCCTGCCGTCACCTCCGTGGCCGTCGCCTCCCCCGCCGCATCTACCTCATCATTGTCGGGGAAGAAGAAGCATCTGAACAAGAAAGGCAAGGGTCATCAGCAGTAACAGTAGCAATAGTCGACCAGGTCCACCGGTGGCGGCTCGGTCTGCCACAACTGTGGCCAGCCTGGGTACGGGTGATACACGTGCCCTCTTAACAACGGACGAGGCGTGCGTCATCGCCACCATGCGTTGCCAGCGCGAGCGCTGTCTCGCCTTTTGACGCCGTAGCTGTCGCTGGCTCTGACACCTCGGCCTCGTCGAGCAGCCCCACCACTCCGGTTGCCTCGCCAGGCGCGCCGCCACCAGCGCTGCAGTTGTCGGCGTCGGCACAGTCATCCTTCTACCTGGGCTCCGGTGCTATCACCCCGCACTCCCTCTACACTCCCAGGCCCTCCTCCCGTGAGCGCCAGCTGGAGCAATTCATCGCACTCCAGCTCAGCCTCCCTCACCCTCCTCCCTAGTGAAGTGCGAGTTGCATCACTTCTTGCTCTTCTGTCCAGCCCTGCATGCCTGAGACTGAGCTACTGTCGTGCCCGGTTTCCTCGTCTGTCTCGTCATTCCTCATGGTCCGTACTACCCCTTCCCATGACGACGTTGCTTGGCTTGACGACTGGCAGTCTCGGTTCGCGCCTCCTTCCACCGCGTCCGCGTCCCTTGCTTGCTGCCTTGTGACCGTTCACGATCTAGCAATCCCGGTCCCGGACCCTGCTGAGACCTGGATCATCGACTTCGGGGCCACATATAACATGACAGCCTCTTGTGAGGCATTTAGTATGCTCAGTCCTGTAGGCAATGTCTCCGGTGTCCGGACAGGCTCTCACTAGGTGTTGCCTGTCCGTGGTGTTGGCGTCGTTCGTTTCCGTGGTCCCTCCGGTGACGTCTTTCTGACCGATGTCCTCTTTGTCCCTGGTCTTGAGCTCAGCCTACTGTCCGTCATTGCCCTTGACCGCATGAGCATGGATGTTGTGCACTCATGTGGTTTTGGCACGGTGTCGTTGCGTCCGTCTGGTCTTGTTTTACTGCATGCCACTGTCCGTGGCAACCTGTGGCATGTACCTCGCCTCTCCTCCTCTCCTTCCGTCTCCTCCCCCTCGGCCGCCACAGGCCATGTATTTTTCACCAATACACTTTCTCCTCAGCACACTCGTCTCTTGCACCGCCGCCTCTGCCACGTCTACTCTGCCGCCGTAGACAGCATGCTCCACACCTAGCCGGCCAAGGACCTTGAGGCTGTGACTTTCCCCCTCCCGTGTCCCACTGAGTGTATTGACTGAGCTCAGGGGAAGATGCACCGGTCCACGTACCCTTTGTCTTCCTCTCGTGCATCCGCCCCTCTCGACCTTGTCCACTTGGACGTCATGGGTCCTCTCCCCACCGAGTCTGTCAGCGAGCATGGTCGCTATGTCCTCACCCTCACTGACACTATTCTCGCTACCGCTGGGTCTTCTGCCTTTGGCAAAAGAGCGATGTCGCCCACGCCATCCAGCACTGGCTTGTCCTTGCGGAGCGCGAGTGTGGCCGCTCTCTCCACTGTTTTTGCTCCGATCGCGGTGGTGAGTACATGGGTGAGGCCACAACCTTTCTTGCCTCCCGCGGCATTGGCCATGAGATTTCCGCGCCTTACACGCCCGCCCAGAACGGTGTCTCCGAACTGTGGAACCGTACCATGGCCGAAGCCGTCCGCACCATGCGCGTCGAGTCTGGTCTCTCTGATGGCTTCTATGTTGAAGCCATGGCCTACATGACCTTGGTCTGGAACCGGATTCCCCACGGTCCCCTTCCTTGCCAGTCCACGCCGTACCAGCATTGGTGTGATGAGTGAGTTGACCTCCGCCTGGCTCGTGTCTGGGGCTGCGTGGCCATTGTGTGGCTGCCCGCAGCTGGGCGGCAAGCTCCCCCCCCGGACGTCCCTACACCTTCCTCGGTGTCTCTCGTTAGTCCAAGGCCTGGCGCTTTTGGGATCCCTCCCCGCACTGCATCATTGAGTCTCGGGATGCCCTTTTCTTCGAGAACCTGTTTCCTCATGACCTCATTCGCTCCGGCTCGTCCGTGTCCATCCTGTCGCGTGGGGGAGTGGTGAGTCCGTCCTCCGTCCTGCTGCTTCCGGGTGACACATCCCTCAGTCCCTCTGAGCCAGCAGCCCCAGTCGCGGGCGCTGGTCGCTCTGTGCCGGCAGCCCCAGTTGCGTCTACTAGTCCCTCTGGGCTGGCAGTCCCAATCGCGTCCACTAGGCCCTCCAAGCTGGCAGTTTGAGTTGCGTCCACTAGTCCCTCCGGGCCAGTAGCCCCAGTCGCGTCTGCTGGTCCCTCAGGGCCGGCAGCCCCAGTCGCATCCACTCGTCCTTCCGGGTCGGCCGCCCCAGTCGTGTCCGCTGGTCCATCCGGGTCAGCAGCCCTAGTCGCGTCCGCTGGTCCCTCCGGGCCAGGACCCCTAGTCGCGTCCGCTGGTCCCTCCGGGCCGGCAGCCCCAGTCGCGTCCGCTGGTCCCTCTAGGCCAGTAGCGCTAGTCGCGTCCGTTGGTCCCTCTGGTCCAGCAGCTACAGTCACGACTGCTGGTCCTTCCGGGCCGGCAGCCCCAGTTGCGTCCACTGGCCCCTCCGGGCCAGCAGCTCCAGTCGCTACAGTTGGGCCAGCAGCTTCGGTTACATCCGCGGGCCCCTCCGGGCCAGCAACCCCATCCGCCTCCATTTCTCGGCGGATTCGGTGCCATCGCCTGCCTTGCCACGCTCCACGTGTGGCCTAGGCGGCAGCCTCCGACTCAGACCGTCGGTGAGCGTGCAGACCGTCGCACCGTGCTCCATGGCGCCTCGACCCCCCGTGGCTCCACGTGTCTCCTCCACTCCCACGGTCGTGAGTGGGGATCCTGGCACCAAGGCCCTCGGCTTGATCACCTCAGCCATCATTACAGACCTTCACCCGGGCTTCGCACTGGGCTATGCCATGCTTCAGCACGAGCATCGGTACGATGTTGTGGCTGCACTCGCACGCATCCCACCTGGGGCTCGAAATGCACACGCTCTCTTAGTCCGCTCCACAGCATGCCCGGAGGACCCAGACACCCTGGGCGAGGCACGCGCCTCTCTTGAGGCCGCACACTAGGACGATACTTGCACTGATGAGCTCGCCGCTATCCGACAGCACCACGTGTGCGACCTTGTCGACCTTCCTCGAGGACGGAAGGCCATCGGCGCCAAGTGGGTCTTTCGGCGCAAGTGGAAGCCCTATGGGTCCTTCGACAAGTACAAGGCCCGCCTTATAGCCAAGGGGTTTACCCAGATTCTTAGGACCGATAACGACCGGATCATTGCCCCAGTTGGTCGGTTCTCAATAGCTGGACACTCTTCAGCATGGTCGCCCAGCATGGGTGGGAGCTGCATCAGATGGATGTGAGCAACACTTATCTCCATGGTTCACTGGAGGGTGAGGAGCTCTACATGGTGGAGCCCCCAGGCTTCGACAATGGCACTGGGAGAGTCTGGCAATTGCGCAAGGCCCTCTATGGCCTGAAGCAGTCGCCTCGGTCCTAGAACCAAGAAATCAGCAGCACGCTCCTTTGTGGCGGGCTCCAACACAACACCGCTGACCCCGCACTGTTTGTGAGTCCGCAAGGCCAGACTTTTGCCGCTGTTTTGGTTTATGTCGACGATCTACTCATTGCGTTGCCAGACACGGCTGCCATCCAGCATGTCAAGGATTTGCTACACGTCGCCCACCAGGTGAAGGACCTCGGATCTGCCAGAGTCTTCTTGGGCATGGAGCTCGAGCATGATCGCTCCCAGGGCGTCCTGTACATCCACCTGGCCGCCTATGTGCAGACACTGTCCACCCGCTTTGCGGAGGACTTGCCACTTGTGCCGAGCACATCCTCACTCATATCACCCGATGGCCAGGTGAAGCTAAAGAGTCTTGACCCAGCCATTGTGGGGGGGCCAGTTGACGTGACCACATACCTGCGAGTCATCGGGTCACCGATGTTCCTGGCGACGACGACGCGCCCAGACATTGCGCTCGCCATCAACCTCCTAGCCGACTTCTCTCAAGAGTCGAATCACCTCCACTACGAGGCCGCGATCCGAGTACTGCGCTATGTCGTCTCGACTCCGTGACGAGGTCTCATGTTCTGCCGTCAGCCGTCTGTTGTCGCGGTGGGCTACACCAATAGTGACTGGGCCGGCAGTTCGGACGGTAAGAGCAGCACAGGCTGGATCTTTTTGATTGGCGGCACAGCTGTGTCCTAGCGTAGTGGCAAGTAGGGGTGCGTTGCAAGCAGCACTGCTGAGGCTGAGTACGTTGCTCTTGGCTCAGGCGTGTGTGAGAGTATGTGGTTGCCTCGCCTGTTGGCCGAGTTGCGTCAGTCCGTCGCATCCATCATGTTGCACTATGACAATGAGAGTGCCATGGCCATCACCGACAATGACGGCATGCATCACACACGCACAAAGCACATCAACATTGAGTATCACTATGTGCGTTCGTTGTTGCATGATGGCAGCATCAGCATCGTGTGGTTTGAGACAACACGGTAGTTGGCTGACTTCTTGACCAAGGCATTGAAGCGCGACTCGTTCAAGAAGGCTGTGAGTTCAGTCGACATGCATCCGTGAGTGACTCTCTTTGTCCGTGCTTGCATTTTTGCTTGGCCTGGGGGAGTTTGGTTATTTACTGTGTCTCTGCCCGCACATGTGCACTACGCCTGTGAATCATAGGGGAGTGTTGGTTTTCGTGCATCTCTCATTGTACTCTGTTGTGT
>SZWC01012221.1:35186-58304 GCA_023375785.1 Penium margaritaceum | reverse complement strand
TGCTTGCATTTTTGCTTGGCCTGGGGGAGTTTGGTTATTTACTGTGTCTCTGCCCGCACATGTGCACTACGCCTGTGAATCATAGGGGAGTGTTGGTTTTCGTGCATCTCTCATTGTACTCTGTTGTGTTCTCCCGGCTTGTGTACATCGGCGTGGAGATGACTGACAGTGAGACTTGACACCGCTGGAGTGTTGCTTGATGGATCCGATGCACGCTGAGGCCCACTCACCCGTTGCTAGAGCCTCCTCCCTCTGGCGATGCGCTCAGCTCCATTGGCAGGCCTCCTTGGTGGTCGGGCCGCCGGCGGTCACTGCCTCTGCACATGCTGTTTGCATGCACCTAGTGCTTTGTCTGGCTGTGGCATTTGCATCTGCAGCATCATGCGGTGCCTAGGGTCCATGTGTACTGCTCTATGGCCCTGTTTGGCATCGTTGACTGTCGTAGGCACTGCCTGGGTTTGGGCAGCCATAATTCTTTACTGCTATTTTTCTAGCTGATTCTGACCGCATGACTGTGTTTGCAGCGGCAATATTATGGTATGGTCCAGTTTTCAGGCAAAACGGACGACGCCCGGGTTTTGGGTTGTCGGGCGTCTGGCAGGGCTCATCGAGAAAACCCTGCCTGCCAGAAGATAGGTCCTAGACTATCTTCTGATTGACTGGTTAGCTGAGTAACAACTTCTACACTAGTGGGGGGGAGCTAGAACTTGGAGGGGTCTCCTATTGTTGCTCATTCTTCATTCCTAATCAGTCACTTTCAGTTTTCAGCTGCTTTCTGGCGCTAACACTGGCGCGCACGTTTCTGAGTAACAAACCCAAAGCTTCCAGACTTAGACTCTAGAGCAGCAGACAGAGGGGGCAACAGACTTGGCAACGAGCGTGGAAGCCCGCACGCTGCATCAACAACGCATGCTGCCTCAACCTGCTGTCTAGGTTTTCTAGCTACTACATTTGGATTGTTAAAGGGATGGTATATCATTTTTCATTCCATGCAAGCGTACTATGTGCAAGGAATCATCATCCTCTCCTATTTTGTCATGCACAACATCATCTACCGGATCCAACCATACAAGGCCATGGGACACAATGTAAACTGTATTATTTAAGGTATGGGCAATTACAGCCTGACAAGTGCGAGGCTCGCACACCCATGAGATGCACCCATGAGGAGTAGATGTGATGTTATAACACAAGAAATGTGGGCGGATTACAAGGTCTAAATCAATAAGGATGGGCATTATGAGGACACTGATGTTAGTCAATTTTGAAAAAAATTGTCATGTGAAAATAAATCATCATTGATTCCTCTAAAGGCTCAGTACATACGAGCGTATCCCCAACGTTTGCATGCAAAGCCTCACCAAACCTGTTTATTGCAACTAGTTGTAATGCATCTTTGTCATCCCATTTTCTCTTTCTCTTTCCTCTCTCACTAGAAAACACTACAACATCTTGTTCAGTGTCTGTAGCATCTGAACCGCTCCCATTGCTTCCATTGTTTGTTTTGAGAACCATCTTAGGCACTGAAACATTCACGATGCCCAAAACAACGCGCACAATCTCCTCATGCACTTTCCCTTTTGCAAACACGTATATAGAATAGACCGATGAGTTGGATGAGAGTTTCAAAAGGAACTTGCGCTTGAGATCAGCATGCACATACATGTCGTCCTGCACTACGAGCATGGCTTGGTCAAATGTGGAACATGGTCCTCCTAACTATCCTACCTGGCAATTGATAGAGCACGTACGAGTTCCAAGTACATCATTGTCATGTTTTACATGCACGTAGGAAGGAGTCAGTCCCTGTTTAGTTACTCTGTATACCCATTCCCAAAACATTGAGGCATCGTAGCTAGAGATTGTATCACAGCATGACCTGCTTTTGTTCACTGACATTTGAAATTCAACGTACGTTTGGGTTCTCCTTCGCATATATGTTTGTGTATTTGTTTACCCCCATAAGATACAATTGTCCAATGCACTCTCCTCTTACACTCGGCCAGTTTTGGGAAGGGGGGTCTGTTGCGGGCTCTAGATGTGGGGACCCCCCTCCAAAAGTGGAGAGTATTTTAGCCTAGTGTAGCTGGGTAGTGTAGCTGATGGTCAACTAGTTGAATACACTAATGTATTGGTAGTCAATGGATGATCACCTTCGTAGGGCCGTCAATCCATGTTGATCAATGGATCAAAGAGATAATTCATGTCTTCTTACGTAAAAAAAAAGGTACATTTAGTGTTGTTTCAAACATTGTCTGAGTTATTTCATGATTGTCATTGATGGTAATTCATGTCACCATCAGTGAGCTGTTCATAGAATTGAACACCTATAACTTCCAAGTATATGTTCGCCATATTTTGTATGCACATAGAGACAAGACGAATCTTGTTCAGTCGCTAAATGCCCTCCCTCCTAAATTCCTCGAGTGTATTGAGGCACTGTAGCTCGGGAGCATATCGTGATATGGGCAGTTTTTGTTTTCACTAATGTATTAGAAGTTTGA
Source organism: Penium margaritaceum (assembly GCA_023375785.1). Classification (NCBI taxonomy): domain Eukaryota; kingdom Viridiplantae; phylum Streptophyta; class Zygnematophyceae; order Desmidiales; family Peniaceae; genus Penium; species Penium margaritaceum. The sequence continues at coordinate 55,800 of SZWC01012221.1, read as the reverse complement.
AACTTGACAAAACTTTGACTTCTTTTTGCCACGTAAGTTAGTGTACTTTTTTATCCTCATAAGCTACACTTTGTTAATACACTTTGGTTGTACACTCGGCCTTTTTTTGGAGGGGGGTGGTCACTTGCGGGCTCCAAATGTGGAGACCCCTCCCGAGAAGTGGAGAGAGTGACAATAGAGTGTAGCTGGGTGGTGTAGCTCATGAACAACTAGTTGAATGCAACAATATATCGGTAGTCAATGGATGATCACCTTTGGGAGGGCCTTCGATCCAAGTTTGTCGATGGAATTGATCAAAGAAAGTATCCTTAGAAAAAAAAATGCAATGCTGTTTTAAAATCTATCTTATTCATTTGATGATTGTCATTGACTGTAATTCATGTCACCACTGATAAAATGAAAACAGAATTAAGCACCCACAATTCCAAGTATGTCGTTGCCATATTTTACAAGCACATAGACACAAGATGGATCTGTTCAGTCTCTCAATACCCCCTTTCCTACATGCTTTAAATGTATTGAGGGAGTGCAATTGCAAAGTGTGTCGCGAGACAACCAGTTTTTCTTCACTAACATATTGGACATTTGAACTTCGGCGTTCATTTGAGTTCTTCTTTCCATGTACATTACTGCATTTTTTCTATGCATCTCCATAAGCTACAGTTCTTCAATACACTTTGCTAATGCACTTGGCCTCTTGGGAAAAGAGGAGGGCCAGTTGTAGCCTCGACATGTGGGGTGTTGAAAAATTGCCCCTCCGCATGCCCAAGTGTGGCGCCGGGAGGCGCCGACGAGCCGCCAGAAAGTGAAAACTCCGCTCCGGCGGATCTGGCAACTCAAAAAATGCTTGGATCCTAAAATAGATGATTGCCCCTCAAATTTGACGAGTTGTTGAATCCAGTGGAAGTTGTTTCACCGGAATCGGACTAGTATCGAGGGAGATATGGTCTTCCAAAGTTGTGGGGTGGGGTGTGCGCAGCGGATCTGGGAGCCGGCTGCGACTCGAAATCCGGTCGATAATCGACCGGACCGAGTAACAAAATAACCATTTGGAGAAATTGCTCCGATAGGCCTGCCGAGGCGTCCGGTGGATGATCCACCTGATCCGGTGGATGATCCACCTGATCCGGCGGATCATCCACCGGATCCAGTAGTGCAGGTTGTTATTGAGGGACTTAGCCAAAAACCTGGCTCGACGTCCGAAACTCAGTAGTACGTTTTGTTACTCAGGGACTTACTCGGGGACTCGGGGACTCGGGGACTCGGGGTCAAAATTCTGACTGCAGGTCCACGGACAGGTTTCGAACCTCGTCACACCCCATCACCAAGCACGACCCAAAAGTGGGTAGGGTGCGTGGAAACAGTGCAGGGGACCCCCACACCATGTGTAATGGGATATGCGCCTTGGGAAAGGCGCTTCGCACGTGAACGAAGGCGCCACGGCAAGTGGCGGCGTCAGGCTTCTGTGGTGGGTGAGACCTGCGCTTCGACAAGCATAACTTGGGCTACGCTTGACTCAGTCACGCACAGTTTAGTGCGTTGGAGAGCTCATGACTAGCCCTATAAATTTTGTGATCATGTCTATGTCAAAAAAGTAACGCAAAACGACGTTATTCCCTTCGCAAACTGACTGTCTCTAAATTCCTACTCACATAGCGTGAGGCGACCAGAAAGCTCACGCTCAGTCTCAGATTCGCCCAAAACAGTAGATGTGAACCAATAGGGCCTATCAGACCAACGTTAGGACTACATCCACGCAGATTGCATCCTCGACAAAGGGTTATGGGTCCACGGGTCTGAACGCCTCCAACGTTCACGTCTTCCGCAGCGCACGGGATCTTCATCTTGGACGTCGCCGTGAAGTTCTGAGAACTCATCGGAGTAGCAGCTGCGTACATGGCGCAGAAGGAGACGCAGCCCATTCAGAAGTATGCAGGCGGCCCGGGTTTCGGCCTATGGAGGTGGCAGTTTGAACTGCACCTCTCGCATACGGGGCTCCTGGATATCATGTTGGGAAAGGAGGTGCTCACAGAGGCGACTACTACGGACGCGGAGAAGCAGGCATTCGAAAAAAAGAACACGGAGGCGCTCATGCTCCTGGTGTCCGGGACGGCTGAGTCGCAGTTGGGCTACTTCCAAGGCTGCAAGGTAGCAGCCGAAGCTTGGCAAAAGCTCTGCGCCATCCACCAATCCAAGTCGCTGGCGAATAAAATCTTTGTAATGAAGCAACTCTCTACGTTGAGAATCGAGGAGGGAGATGATTTCATCTCCGCCATGCAGTAGATCGAGTCGCTTGCCTTGCAATGCAATGACGTGCGGTGGAAGATCGACACGCAGCTGCAGGCGATGGCTCTCCTCATGGTCCTACCTGACTGTTGGGGCCCACTCATCACTGTCCTTGGAGGATGGTCGGAGGACAAGCTCACCTATGGCGCGGTCACAGAGTACATCCGCAACGAGGCGCAGCGACAGAGCTGCGGGGAGTCCTCGTCCTCCTCATCGGTCCTTGTCACCAAAATGCAGGGTGGCGGAAGCGGGGGCCGAGGAAGTGGCGGAAAGGGTGGCGGCAAGAAGGGCGCGAAGAAAGGTGCGTGCCGCAATTGCGGCAAGGAGGGCCATTGGGCCCGTGAGTGCCCGGAGGAGGAAAAGACCAGCGGCAAAAACAGCAAGGGCAGGTCGCTCCTCAATGGCAACAAGAACCACTTTCTCAAGAAGGCCAACAGGCGGTGCCTGGATTCCGGGGCAGAGGAGCACACCCAAGTCAAGAAGGTGGGGTTCGTCACCTACGAGAAGTCTTCCAAGTCAATGGTGGTCGCGAACGACAAAGTCGAGCCGGCGGCCGGCCAAGGCGACGTGGAGGTGGAAGTCGTGGTGAGCGGTAAGAAGGAGCTGTGCACAATCCGTGATGTGCAGCACGTCCCCCGCCTAGCTGACATCCTGAGTGTTAGCCACTTGACGGACAAGGGATATGAGGTGCTCTTCCGCAGGAAAGGCGCAGTGGTGCGCATCGACGGCGACGGCGAGGTCGGGCTGGAGGCAAAGCGCGAGGGCGGTCTCTACATCGTGGAGACCAACGTGGTCCCCGCGGCATTCGACGCAGCGGATTCGCAGGAGCGCGTCGTCAACATGGCCAAGGGAGGAAGCGCTGATCTGGAGCTCTGGCACCGACGGTTGGGGCATTCGGCGCCCGCAACCGTCAAGGAGATGGCGCAGCGCGACATGGTGCGCGGCCTCGTCATCAACGGTGCAGACGTAGCAGCAGATGGAGTAGCGCACAAAAAGTGGTAGCCTTGCATTTTGGGCAAGGCGCGGCGCAAGCCGTTCAACGAGAACAAGTCTCGCGCAAAGGACCTGTTGGAGGTCGTGCACAGCGACGTATGTGGACCATTCAAAACGCCGTGAAAAAGTGGCTTGAGGTACTTCGTCACCTTCATTGACGACTGCAGCAGAAAACTCTACGTGTACTTCATGAAGCGGAAGGGCGAGGTCCTGGACAGGCTGAAGGAGTACATCACAACTGTGGAGAGGCAGACTGGTCAAAAGGTCAGAGCGCTACGCAGGGATAATGGCAGAGAGTACGTGGGCTGCAGCGGGTGGATGAAGCAGCAGGGCATCAAGTGGGAACCCACTACGCCGTACTTGCCACAGTCCAACGGAGTGGCGGAGCGGGCGAACCAGACGCTACTCAATATGGTGCGGACCATGCTTGTGGATGCGGGATTGCCGCGAGGTTTCTGGGTAGAGGCTGTGCGTACAGCGAGTTACACCATCAACCTTGCCCCAACAGCGGTGCTGAAGGGCAAGGGCGGCTAGAAGACGCCGCAGGAGGTTTGGAGCGGGCGCAAGCCAAACTTGGCGCACCTGAAGGTGTTCGGGTGCAAGGCGCACGCGATGGTGCAGGCGGCGCAACGACGCGACAGCAAGCTGGAACAGCGGGCAAAGCCGTGCTTGTTCCTTGGCTAAGCGAGTGCGCAAAAGGCATACCGGCTTTGGGACCCGTGCACGCAAGAGATCATCCGCAGCCGTGACGTCGAGTTTGACGAGCAGCAGAGCTTTAGCAGCAACAGCAGCAATGACATGAGCATCGGGAACACTCCACAACAGGGGGAGTGGTTCCAGCTCCTTGACTACGAGGAGGAGCCGGCGGATGCGGAGGTGGATGATGTGGCGTCGGAGCGTGGTGGTGCAGCAGCTGACACGGAGGACTCCGACGACGATGCAGCTGGGCTGGAGATCCGATGGAATGATCCGTTGAAGGAGGCACCGCGGTCACCAAAGCACGCACTCACGGCGGAGTTCGCGTCGGGCGTCGGAGAAAAATCCTCGGGACGCGCCGCCCGTCCGGTTGATGGTTCACCGGAGCGGGAAGAATCCTCGGGAAGTCGTCCGGTCGATGATTCACTGGAGCGGGCTGAGTCAAAAGGATCGCAGAAGAGCGACGAGACGCCGCCAAGACTGCCGCGCCGCAGCGGAAGGCAGCGGAGAGCGGGGAAGCGTTTTGACGCAGGCACCGGTCGATGGATTGGCATGACGTGGTGCATGCTGGCTGCATCAACAGAGCCAAAGACTGTGCAAGAGGTGCTTGCGCGGCCCGAGGGAAAGCAGTGGGACGCCGCCATCAAGTCGGAGTTGGCGTCCATTGCAGAAAACGACACATGGCAGCTGGTTGACAGGCCGAAAGATGCCAAGGTCATCAGCTCCAAGTGGGTCTTCAAGACCAAGTTCACAAAGGAAGGTGTGGTTGACAAGTACAAGGCGCGGCTCGTGGCGAAGGGGTATGCACAGCGTAAGGGCGAGCACTACGATGAGACGTTTGCCCCCGTCGCCAACTTCACAAACATCCGAGCGATCCTTGCTGTGGCAGCCGCGAAGGACATGGAGCTCCACCAAATGGACATAAAGACGGTTTTCCTCAATGGCATAATCGACAAGGAAATCTACATGGAGGTGCCGGAGGGGGTGGAGGCGCCGGAGGGCAAGGTGTGCAAGCTACGGAAGTCCTTGTACGGGCTAAAACATTTGCCCCGATGCTAGTACCAACAGATGGACAGCTTCATGGCACAACTCAGCTTCAAGCACTGTGAGGCGGATCACAGTGTGTACGTGTGGCGCACCAAGAAGCTCCATCAGATTTTCAAACTCTACGTGGACGATCTGATCTTGTGCTCCTCAGACCTGCCGAACCTACACCAGCTGAAAGAGCAGCTGAGCAGCAGGTTCCAGATGTCGGACATGGGAGAGCTGGAGGGAGAGCTGGAGTTCTACCTCGGGGTGAGCATTACGCAGAACCGGAGGGCGCGCACGCTTGAGCTGGGGCAGGCCAAATACGTGGCCAAGGTGCTGAACCGGTACGGCATGGAGGACTGGAAACCAGTGTGCAGTCCTGTCTCCGCGACCTGTGAGCTGAGTGCAACAATGGCGCCGCAAACAAAAGAAGAGCGGGAGGATATGGCAGGGGTGCCGTACCAATCGGCGGTGGGCAGCCTCATGTATGCTATGGTGGCGACTCGACCGGACCTGGCCTACGCAGTGGGCCAAGTGATCAGGTACGTGGCACATCGAGGGCCACTACACTGGCAGGCGGTCAAGCGCATCCTCCGCTACCTGCAGGCCCACGCGGCACGTGCCTGAGGTTCGACGGCAAAGGATGGGCGGACCCTTTGCGTCTGGTCTTCTACACGGATGCAGACTATGCTAAGTCCACATCCGGTTATGTGTTCTTCCTCGCGGGTGCAGCAGTCTCGTGGTGCAGCAGGAAGCAAGACTGCGTTGCCACCTCCACAGTGGAAGCAGAGTACATCGCGCTGGAAGAGGCGGTCGAGGAGGCGGTGTGGCTCCGCAGGTTGCTGGGGGAGTTGGGCGTACCGCAGTTGGAGCCTATGGTGGTGCAAGAGGACAACACCGGCTCCATCTCGCTGACCAACAACCCGACGCAGCATAGGAGGACGAAGTACATCGACGTGTGTTATCACTACGCATGGAACATGGTGGAAAAGGGGCAGGTGGTGCTGCAGAACTGCAGCACGCACAACATGCTTGCGGATTGCTTGACCAAAGCGCAACCCGCGGACAGGCACGCAATGAGCGTGGTCGGACTTGGGATGACCAGCTATGACGGGCTGGAGTGCGCAGCGGAAGATGAGTGAGAGAAAGCAGGAGCAGCGGGCACGGCAGGTGCAAGGGGAGAGTGTTGAAAAATTGCCCCTCCGCATGCCCAAGTGCGGCGCCGGGAGGCGCCGACGAGCAACCAGAAAGTGAAAACTCCGCTCCGGCAGATCTGGCAACTCGACAATTACTTGGATCCTAAAATAGATTATTGCCCCTCAAATGTGACGAGTTGTTGAATCCGGTGGAAGTTGTTTCGCCGGAATCGGACTAGTATCGAGGGAGATATGGTCTTCCAAAGTTGGTGTGTGCGCAGCGGCTCTGGGAGCCGGCTGCGACTCGAAGTCCGGTCGATAATCGACCGGACCGAGTAACAAAATTACCATATGGAGAAATTGCTCCGATAGGCCTGCCGAGGTGCCCGGTGAATGATCCATCTGATCCGGCGGATCATCCACCGGATCCAGTAGTGCAGGTTGTTACTGAGGGACTTGGCCAAAAACCTGGCTCGACGTCCGAAACTCAGTAGTACGTTTTGTTACTCGGGGACAGTCAAAATTCTGACTGTAGGTCCACGGACAGGTTTCGAACCTCGACACACCCCATCACCAAACACGACCCAAAAGTGGATAGGGTGCGTGGAAACAGTGCAGGGGACCCCCACACCATGTGCAATGGGATATGCGCCTTGGGAAAGGCGCTTCGCACGTGAACGAAGGCGCCACGGCGAGTGGCGGCGTCAGGCTTCTGTGTTGGGTGAGACCTGCGCTTCGGCAAGTATAACTTGGGCTACGCTTGACCGAATCACGCACGGTTTGGTGCGTTGGAGAGCACATGACTAGCCCTATAAGTGCTGTGATCATTTTTATGTTGAAAAAGTAATACAAGATGACGTTATTCCCTTTGCAAACTAACTGTCTCTAAACTCCTACTCACATAGCGTGAGGCGACCAGAAAGCTCACGCTCAGTCTCAGATTCGCCCAAAACAGTAGACGTGAACCAATAGAGCCTATCAGACGAAAGTTGGGACTGCATCCACACAGATTACATCCTCGACATGGGGAGCCCCCTCCTCTCCAAAAGTGGAGAGTGCATTAGCCTAGTATAGCTGGGTAGTGTAGCTGATGGAAAACTAGTTCAATACACTAATGGTTTTGGGCCGTCCATATGTGTTGCTTCTTGGTGTACGAAGGAAAAATAGAAGTATCATGTTGAAGGATAATAAGGCCAAAATTGTCATCAATGATTAAGGTCAACACTCAATGTGTGACGATCTTCGAGTGACCTCGATTTTTGCACACATGTCGACCATGTTTCATAGTCCAAAATGAAACAAAACACACATCCTCCTAATCACCTGCCATACTGTTTTGAATTTCTCTTGAGCAGCAGTCAAGAAGTCACTCAAGCTACAGGCTTACCAAAGATGTCCTCAATACATCCGTCTGAAGACTGGTTCACGTTATTAGCAATCCGAACTCATTAGCTCATACATAGGTAAATAACAAAAGTACAATGGAACAATTGCAATGTTTTTGTAACAATCTATGTCTTTGTTGTGTGAACGTAGAAGAGAAGCATGAAATTCATACATGAACTTTTCATTAATGTACATTAACTTCCAGGAGGTTCCTTACGCATTTGAACACATATCCTGCTATGTTTGTTCTGAAAAGAGGTATTAGGAGTAAACTATATTGAAATTGTAGTAAAGGTTATCTGAACATTCCTTACGCGTGAACTGTACTTGTCCACAGTTTCAAAGGTGTATTTCTTTGGGATCATTAACCATGAATTTCACCTGCTTTCTTGCTCGTGTGCCAGCTGACTGGACAGTGTCGCACCGCTAGCGACAACATGGCAAGGAAGCTTCCTAGTACTCTCTCTTAGTATTAGAGCAGCAAGTCCCTTCTCACAGAGGTGCACAACAGCGATGCAGCATTGATGGTGCTTATGAGAGTCACAGCTACAGTAGAGTTCCTAGGACCTGCCGTATTAAATCACGATATCAGAGACGCTGTGACATCAACAACAGCGGATTACCATGCATCTGCCTCAAGTAGACGGCTTTGCCAACTATGGCAGCATAAGTTGCTGTCATCATCACAACAGTAGAACCCAATCGGCACATCAGTAGCATAGTGGTAACAACAACCTGCAATGCCAATGACAACTAGTAGCAAGAACAGCTAACAGCAACAACACCTAGCTGCCACACCGAGCAGCGGTAGTAGCATCAATTCGTGGAAATATCCTATGATAGTACCAACCTGTTGTAGCAGTACCTCACAGCAACAAAAAACACAATAGCGATGATAGGCAGCTGTAGTAGCCCACGACAGAGGCAACCACTAGCAACATTAGTGGCAACAATAGCATGCACCAATAGAAACAGGCAGCAATAGTACCACAACAATAGAAACAACAAAAACAGTGCAACACCTGGAGCGGCAACGTAGCAGCTGGGTAAGAGTAGCAGTAGCCGTTGTAGAAAACACCAATAGCAATGGTTGCATAGCCGCAAATTGCATAATTTTGTGGTTGCATAGAGCTATAGTAGTAGCAATGGAGAGCAGCACCAGCTACAGAGTTGCTATTGTGCAACAGAGCTGTGTATCCGAGCTACAGAGCTGCACAACTGTGCAACTGTGCAGCACTGCTCTTGTGCATCAGCAAAAAGTGTGGCAGTCCCTAGCAGCCACCATCGCGGCTGTCAAGAGAAGGGGGTGAAGAGGTAATTTCCTTCCCTCCTCTTGCATAGAACTTTCAAGAGGCCAGAATTCAGTGTCAGCAACTTGTTCATTGTTTTTACCCCATGTTCAGTGTTGTAGGACGGATCAGAAATGTTCTGTCCCTTGTGGAGGTATGACCGTTGGATCCGTTGTAGTATCACTCAACTGTAGTCTCTCTCATGTGAGATATGACCTGTGAGTACACCATGTGGGTGAGTGATTACCTTGGCCATTTGATTGATTTGGCCAAGTGAGAGGTCATGAGTTTGATCCTGGCCCCATGCACATCTTGTTAGCTGTGGAAGCTTCCAAGAAAGAAAGTCCGTAGCTTCTTGGACGCTATATGGTTGGTCTGTCACCTTGACACTAGGATGCTTATGTGTCAAGCCCACATCGCAAGTCTATTCGTGATGCGGCTGGTTCAAGCCATTTCCCAGGAATGTGATTTTGAGTTATAGGACTGGAAAGACAGCTATGAAAGGACTTGTCTTGCATGCTGATCAATTAACCCTTGCTTGATGCTCTCTTGCGTATTGACGACCTGAGGACTTCATGAGATGTATTGCTAAGGCGTTAGTACTCTTGAAGGTGAATTTTATGCCTGATTAAGTTTGGGGTACATGACACATGTCAACAAAGGAAGAATGTGCAAAAACCTTTGTGAGCTTTTCGGTTTTGTGGCTTCTGTACCAGTGGTGGTTAGCTGAGTGGCTAACAAAGGGTTATGGACCCACGCCTCTGGTTAGAGAAATTTCACGCACATAACTGCTAAGTCACAAGCAGTGAGAGAGCCTTCACTCTCACCTAACGTCTCTCTTTGCAAGAGGGGAATGCAACACATCTGCACCTTTCCGCCTTGGGAGCAGACATCTGCCTACATCAGCCTGCATCAGCCTACATCTGCTTGCAACAGCCAACGTGAATACGGGACGCAGTTGCCTCTTCTCACTAACAGCCTACAGCGGCCTCAAACACAGGTACATCAGCATCAACAACAAGTGCAACAGCTGTAGCAGTTGTAGTTGTAGGGATGGCAGGGACAGGGGAACCAGGGAATCATTCTCCCATCCTCAAGTTTGATGGAGAGGGGTTTGCATTCTGGAAGTGGCAGTTTGAGATCATCATGGATGATAGAGATCTGCTATGATACATTGACGGAATTATCCGAACACCAAAGGAGGAGGGAGCTGATCTTGTGGCATGGGTCAAGCCTAACAAGAAGGCTCTCTCCATTCGTATGTCCTCCTTACAACCCTCAGGGTTGGCGGTACTCAGGCCAGGAGCCTACAGTCTTGTCTCGGGCACAAATGAGCACACCACTTACGAGAAGAGAGACTTCATCTCTCTTTCTCCATGCAATGAAAACTTCAGAGTTGCCAACGGCAAGGTTGAGGCAGGCTAGGGGCTTGGTGACAAGCAAGTCACAGTGGGTGTCAACGGTGGATATTTTAACCTCAAGCTAGAGGGATGGGTCTACTTTCCCTCCTTCACAGAAAACCTGCTCTCTATCTCTAAGATAACTGACCATGGCATGATAGTGGTCATTACAGAGAAGGAAGCAATGATAGTCCCTACCAAGGATATCAACATCTCCTACTCTACCAAGAAGGTTGCCGCACCAGTTCCTCGCGTTGATGGAATCTTCGTCTTGCTGACCAAAATCACATCGTCAACGGCTGAGTCATCGGCCGAGAGTGATGATGAGGAGAGCAATAATGTAGATTCAGATGAGGAAGGCGATGTTGGAGCAGCGAAAGCACTAGCAACAGAAGATTTGGCAACAAAGGCACAAGCAAATGCAACCACTGGGGCTGTTGAATCTAGCATGTGCACATCCTCTGAGAACTTGTGGCACATGTGCTTTGGGCAGGTGGCTCATCGCACATGGGAGCTCATGGGAAAGCAGGAGCTAGGTGATGAGGCTGAGGGAGCTGGAATCATGTGTGAGCAATGCCTTCAAGGCAAGGCCAAAACAAAACCCTTCAAGTGCAATGGCACACATGCTCTCGCACCCCTTGACCTCATCCACTCAGATGTGTGTGGCCCCTTTCGCATACCGTCCAATGGAGGCAGCAGATTTTTTCTCACATGCATCAACGACAACAGCTGCAAAGTCTGGATATACTTTCTCAAAAAGAAAAGTGAGGTGAAGGAGAATTGTAGGCCTTTGTTGCTATGGTTGAGCGACAAAGTGGAAAGAAGGTGAAGGCATTCAGGATAGAAAATGAGGGAGAGTACAAAGCCTGTAGGGAGTGCCTCAAGTTGCTGGACATTGAATACCAGAAAACTACTCTCTACTCACTTCAAAGCAACGACGTGGCAGAGAGGATGAACCAGATCCTCCTGGGCATGACAAGGTCCATGCTCTTTAACGCCAAGCTACCTCCTAGGTTCTGGGTTGAAGTAGCACGTACGACTTCCTACCTTGGGAACCTCACACATGCAGCAGCTCTGCAAAGGAGAGGCAAGAAGAATCAGAAACAATAGCTGAAGACGCCTCAAGAAGCATGGTCAGGTAGGAAGCCGGACGCCTTCCATCTCAAGGTGTTTGGTTGCACCAGCTTTGCCAAGGTCCAGGCCGGTGAGGGCCTTGGAAAGCTTGATGCAAGAGCACAAAGTGTGTTTTCATCGGCTATGACACCGCCCACCAAGCACATAGACTATGGGACCAAGGAGCCAAGAAGGTCATCCGCAGCAAAGACATGGACTTCCATGAAAGGTTTGTGAGGAAGGGAGAGCTTCTTGAACAAGAGAACACTCCAAAACAGGGAGATTGGCTCACTCTACTTGAGGAGGGAGACGAAGCACCAACAAAATGGCATGAGCTAGGTGCAACGAGGAGAGGAGCTGATGAAGATGACTCGGAGGAATCAGACTTTGATTCTGACATATCTGATCCTCCTCACCATGAGGATGATTCCTCGTCCATCATCAACGATGAAGTAGAGCTCCAGCCTCCACATCAAGAGAAATAGAGACAGCAGGTCCAAGGAGCGTTTCATGCCTCAAAGTACCTCGGCAGCATTACGACGCAGATACGACTGAATGGATAGGCTTCAACTATTCTTTCATGGTTCAAGAGGAGCCAACGTCTGTCGCAGAGGCCATGACCAAAACACGGGGATCTCTATCCATTTTCTCCTGCACGCCTTCACGAAGGGCTGAGAAAGCAGAGTGGGATGAAGCAATTTTCAATGAACTCAGCTCCATTAAGGAGAATGGGACATGGGTGCTGGTGGACAGACCTTTTGGGGCTCACGTTATGGGGTCCAATTGGGTGCTGAAAGTGAAAAGGAAACATGATGGCAAGTTAGGAAAGTACAAGGCACGGGTGGTAGCAAAGGGGTTCTCTCAACGGCTTGGCACAAAGAATGATGAGACCTTTGCTCCAGTTGTGACGTTCGCCTCCATCCGGTCAATGCTCGCCATTGCTGGTGCCAAGAACATGGAGGTCCACCAGATGGATATCAAGACAACCTTTCTTTATGGAAAACTTGACAAGGAGGTGTTGATGGAGGTTCCAGAGGGGGTTGATGCTCCCGAGGGCAAGGTGTGCAGATTGGTGAAGACACTCTATGGGCTAAAAAAAGCGCCAAGACTTTGGTACCAAGAGGTGGATACATTTATGGCTGAGGAATCCTTCATGCACTGCGACAATGACCCTAGCATGTATGTACATGAGAGCGAAAAAGGGACCATTTTGGTAGCCTTGTACGTTGATGACCTCATTATTCGCTCTTCTACAACACGGCTGCTAGACAAACTCAAGGGGCAATTGAGTAGCAGATTTGAGATGAGGGACATAGATCCTCTTGAATTCTACCTTGGAATCACCATCAAGCGTGATAGAGCAGTGGGTACCATCAGCATGAACCAGAAAAATTACATAGACTTCATTATCAACTGATACGACATGGCAGATTGCAAGCCTGCCAGCACACCCATGAGCTCAGAGTGCAAGCTCTCTTCCTCCATTTCCCCATCCAACGAAGCAGAGAAAACTAACATGCTGGGCATCCCATATCAGTTTGCCATGGGCAGTCTAATGTATGCCATGATTGCCACCCGACCAGATATAGCCCCTCCTATTGCGCAAGTAAGCCGATTTCTGGCCGATCCTGGTCCACTTCACCGATAGGCTATGAAGCGCATCATGCACTACCTTTAGGGGACACAGCATGTGGAACTCCAGTTTGAAGGCATCGGTGGATCCGCGTCACTTCGTCTCATGTGCTACACTCATGCTGATTTGGGAGGGAATATCGATGACAGAAAATCTACCTCCGGCTTCGTGTGTATGCTGAATGGAGGTGCAGTCAGTTGGACAAGTCGCAGGCAAGAATGTGTCTATCTCTCAACAGCTGAAGCTAAGTAAATTTCCTTGCCTGAGGTTTGTAAAGAGATGCAGTGGCTATGAAGCTTGCTATCTGAGATGAATGCACCACAGGCAGTGGCGACAGTCATCAGAATTGACAACATGAGCGCGATTGACATGTCAAAGAACCTGGTCCTATCCAAGCGCACAAAGCACATCGAGATCCGCTATCACTTTGCTCGGGACTTAGTCTACAAGCAGACAGTGGAACTCAAGTATGTCGGTACCAAGCTGAATCGGGCTGACATGCTTCCAAAGCCACTAGACAAGGATCTCCACCAGGCAGACAGGCAAGGTATCTGCATAGTCAACACAAGTGATGACGAATGATGATGGTCACTGATGCAAGGTCCAAGGGAGAGATTTGTTGAATGCTTTTGTCCCTTGTTCACTGTTGTAGGCAAGATCAAGAATGCTCTGCCACTTGTGGAGGTATGACCCCTGGATCCGTTGTAGTGTAACTCAACTATGCTCTGTCTCGCGTGAGATGTGACCTGTGGATGAGTGGTTACTTTGGCCATTTTGTTGATTTGGCCAAGTGAGCTGTCATGAGTTCGATCCTGGTCCCATGCACATCTTGTTTTCTATGGAAGCTTCCAAGAAAGAGAGTCTGTAGCTTCTTGGACGCTACATGGTTGGTCTGTCACCTTGACACTAGGATGCTTATGTGTCAAGGCCACAGTGCAAGTCCATTGGTGATGTGGCTGGTTCAGGCCACTTCCCAGGAATGTGCTTTTAAGTTCTAGGACTAGACAAATAGCTATAAAAGGACTTGTCTTGCATGCTCATCAGTTAACCCTTGCTTGATGCTCTCTTGAGTATTGACGACTTGAGCTCTTCTTGAGATGTAATGCTAAGGCGTTAGTACTCTTGAAGGTGAAGTGTATGCCTGATTAAGTTTGGGGTGCATGACACATGTCAACAAAAGAAAAAGGTGTAAAAACCTTTGTGAGATTTTTGATTTGGCGGCTTCTCTGCCAGAGGTGGTTAGCTCAGTAGCTAACACAGCTAACGTCAGTATGGACACTGCTCACATCAACAACCCCTTGCTGACATCAAGAGAGAGGTTGCTGATGTTGACACTTAACGATTTTCAGATTTGTATTGAGGACATCATCTTTTGCCAACATTCCATCTTTTCAAGAAATGCTATCAGTTTCTTGTTTTGACCACATTGGCATTTTGACCCATACTAAGCAGCACGCATGGCACAAGTCTGTGACAAACGCAAGGGTGTGGTGGGCCCTTGTTCTTCATCCTCTGTGGATATCATGAGCCCAAGATTGCAGTCACTGACGATCGATGAGCTTTGTCAGGTGCATAATGAGATGCACCGCCAACATCAGCATCAGACCGACACATTGCAGGAGATCGCTAACTTACTACGGGGGAGTTCAAGGGCCCCACAGCAGATTCTTTGAGGAGCCGCTGGGGCTGAACCATCTACTCATCAGTTTACACCTTACCCAACACCGTGACCTCAACAACCCTTATCATAGGTCAATACCTCGGATAAAGAGGATATGGAAGATGACTCATGTGAGGAGGAGTTGTTTTGTGAGCTGAGTTGGTGATCGCAGTCTGCTATCCTGGAACCCTCTGGCCACGAGGATCGACCGTGACTTTCACAAACATCTGGTGGTGTTGCACTCACCAGTGGTCTTCCTCTGCTTTTTCCACCTTCTCCAGAGCCTGAGGTTGCCCTCTTTATGGAGCAATAACCAAAGGAGTTTTAGAGGCCTTCACCTCGTTATGATAGTGATGATGGCTTCGATTGCTGGGAGACCCCAGTTTAAGTGTGGGTTTACTCCAAGGACATCTGGTCCTACTATCAGAGCCAGTACCAGACCACCAATGCTCATCAGGGCATGACAACAATGAGAGCGATAAGCGATCTTCTCTATGCAATGCTGGGAGAGACGATGGTGAACTTCTGCCCCTTCCTAGGTGAGGTCAGGACTAAGAGAGGAGCAGACCCGCATCAAACCAGGAAGTTGGCTCTTACACTTTTTCTGGAGAGATCCATGCCACAATGAAAGCTGCACTGTGTGAGCTACTCTCCCTTTGCTAGGGTTCCCTATGCGCCTTTACATGCTCCTTTGGATGAGTGGCAGGTTGAGATGGCAGGATGAGGGAGGATGTGGAGACATGATGGGAGTGCATGTAGAATAAGTGAAGCTCTTGACAAGCTTCAACCAGGTGGGCCTCTCCGAGATGTCTATATCACTAGAGTTGCTTCTTTGGGCTCATCGCTATATTCCTTAAGCAGCATTGGCTCATGAGGCAGCTGTTGCCAATTGATTGATTCTGCTCGTTGCAGTAGTTACTGCGACTCCTCACACGCCTCTGTCCCAGTTTGCCTATCTAGTCTCCACTACTTCTTCCTTCTCACCCTCTACCCGAGAAAATAGACTCAAGTCCTTGCTACGTGCACACAAGGAAAGAACAGAAAGAAGAAGCATAGTAAGGGATAGCAGCAATAGTAGCAACAACAGGCAACCACGAATGGTGGCCAACCGTTAAAACTACGGGGAAACTCACCACTACAAGGAGTTCTAGCAGCCCCTTGACTTGACATGCCCGGCCTCGAGGCAGTGCACACATAGCTGATGTCCTCCCGCAACACAAAAGCGGGTCACGTCGTAACCACAACATCATTACACGCCGGCACTTCCCCTGAACCTCCAAGATTGCGGAATCACAAAGATTCACCAGCTTCTAACCAATTGCGTACTCAAGGAGGTATGAGTGTGTTTTCACATCTGTGTAGTCCGTCTGTCTTTGTTATCCGATATCATTCTTGTGGAGAAGCCAAGTTGGCTTGTGATGAGGACTTGAAAACACCGACTGGATTTACGAGTCACATTTGTGTACTGTTCGTCGTTGTTTTGAGTCCTTTACTGAGCGACCAGTAGAGGGTAAAGTGCTCTGTGGCCTTTTACTCTGTGTCGATGACAGGTCGTGAGGCAAATGGCACTGGGATCATTGACCCCGCTACCACTCAACAAAGGACCTGTCATCATAGTGAATTTTTTGTGCTCGGTCCCATTGCATTTATTTGGCCCATTCACACTGGATGTGGTCAGTCGATGCCTGTTGAAGGCGTTGGAATTGTACGTGTTTGATGGTCCATCTAGCCCCTTGTACGTTTCCAATGTGTTTATTTTCCCTACTCTTGAGCTCAGCCTGCTCTTTGTTCCTGCATGTATCAGGATGTGTGTTTTTGTTCAGCACTCTACTGACTTTGTAACTGTGATTGTACTAGAAACCGGTTTAGTCATTCTTCATGCCTCAGTCATTGATGACTTGTATCGTGTGTATTCTTGTAGTCCCTCTGCCCCTTCTGCTTCCTTCAATTCTAGGCGTATGTTTTCCCTAAGTGTACTCTCTCTAGGACACCAGAGTTTGTTACATTACCGCCACTACCATGTAAGCTTGGACACTATGTCCAAGCTCATTAGATCTCAGCCCGCCCTCGGTCTTGATGCTGTTTCCTTTGAGAAGCCACCCAATAATGAATGCCTCTTTTTTTCTCGGGGTAAGATGCATCTTATCCTGACGCCACTTCCAGGGTATTGTGTCTGCTTGATTCGGTTCACTTGGACCTTCGCGGTCCTCTCCACGTTGTCCCTCTCAGATCAAGGTGGATGTTTTTTCCATCATGACTGTTGAATGTACCCAGATGTGGTGGGTCCATAGCCTCCACCACAAGAGCTATGCCAACCTGGCGGTCCACATATGGCTGGTGATGGCTGAAAGCCAGTATTGTCATACCCTCCACATGTTCCACTCAGATGGTGGTGGCAATTTTTTAGGTGAGATGGACCCTTTTCTTGATGAGCACGGTGTTTTCAACCAGCTCTCTGTGCCTGCTCCACTACAGAAAATGAGGTGTCTAATCATTGAAATTGCATCATGGAGGATGCGGTCCACGACATACAATCTGAGTGTGGTTTTCTGGAGTCATTTGCCTTTGAGGGCTTTTCCTTTATGATGTGGGTCTGGAACCACCTGCTACATGGTCCCCTTCCTGACCATGTCAAGCCGTACGAGCCGTGGTTCGCGCATACCTTTGCCACTCTCACGTCTAGGGATTTCTTTCTTGTGTCTGGTACACCGAGGACCACCAGGTGTCCAAGATATCACCTTGGGTTCGTATGTGTGCCTCAGACCCAGCATTTTCCTACGATCAAAGGCCGAACGCTTTTGGGACCCCCTCGTCACCGGATTGTTGAGTTTCGAGACAATCTCTTCTTTGAGGCTCTAACCTATGACAACATGTCCAGCATTCTATTGCTGGCTGCAAACCACATCCTCTCCTGTGTAGTTGCCTTGTGGATGAGAGGTTCTAGAACTGCAGCGGTGTCCATCCGGGCCGCCTCAACTGTGGTCCGGTCTGCGACTAATGGCGATCCAACCATCTTGGCTGTGGATATAGTGGCCTTGTTGGTCTCCTCAGACACACCTTCTCCTGAAAATGTGTTCATATCCTTTGGCACATCGGCTTTCTTGCTTGTGTTGGTCTCCTCTGAAACAACTGCCCATGTGTCAGTCCCCCATAGCACACATGCTCACATGCTTGTGTCAATACCTTAGTTTGGTGGACAGGACAAAGCAAGATTCTGGTCTGACACTATGTATGGTGGACAGTGATTCACTCGCCAATTCGTTGTACCACCAATTGTTGAACCCTGAAGGATGTTGTGGGAGAAGTTCCATGATACCGGTCTAGGTGGAAAATTAAGCAAGGATGAGATGCTGAAGAAAATCACAAAGCATCATTGATGGGGCAAGATGCAAACCGATGTTGCAAACCACATCATGTTGTGTAAAGTGTGCCAAAGACATAATTGGAGATCAATCAAGCTCTTATACTTGCTTCAACTACCACTCCTGGAAAAGGAGCCATGGTCATACATCTCCATGGACATCGTTACAAAGTTATCCATCACTAATGCTGCACACTGAATTGGGATCACAAATCTTCAGCTGGATTCGGATTGGCAAGTCTGAATCCAGCCCTGGATTTGGATTCACGGTTTTGGGACCCAAATTCATGGATCCCCTTGGATTCGTGCATCTTTTTTAATCGGTTGTCTCTCACTAATTTTCACTAGCGAGAGTGTTTTTCCATGGATCATTCATACTGAGACGTCGAGTAGGGAAGGTTTATGTAGGATTCAAATCTTGGCAATATTATGGTTTTGCATCGTGGTAGCTATAAAGTTGCACATAGTTTGAGCCTTGACACATGCAAACAACAGGGACATGGATACAACAGTCATTTGACCCATTCTGATGACGATGGTGAACTTGTTAGAGAGCAAAATCTCACATGCACATGGAATGAAGACAAAATTCCAAATGTACGTCAGAGGCTGGGGAACAATCCTAGCCAGAGGGTGCACAAGGTCATCATCCAAGCCTCCCTGATACTCACGCTGCCATTTGAAATCCCAACGGACATCTCTCCATTGATTTGACTACGTGAGCTGGGCAGCACGTGAAGCCCTAGCTGGGTTTCTCGAGTGACGGTCAATTTGGACAGGCCGCCAGCACACATTCATTGGGTTAGGAAAGAGGAGATATTGAGTGTTCCTGGTTGTGGTTGAATTAGGTGGTTGGTCAGATTTGATGATTTTGTGGCTGGTTGGTTGAATTTGATGCTCGAGAAATAGATGTTTACACTCGTTTTTGCTTTTTACTTTGAATTTTAATGTGTTTTTTTGTTAAATCATCCGTGTCACGTACTATAGGATGACCCCTGTATCATCATCCTCCATTTATTACATCTTCTCCATCCTGTCAGCCTTCGGATTTCTTTCATCGCAATGTGATCCAGTGCTTTACCATGCCCCTCTCAAGTTTAGTTGCATGGGTCCTCTTTGCCCGTGTCCATGGCCTCCCATGGTCATATCAGTATCCTTCAGAGGCTATCGCCCAACGATTGCCACATGGTCTAACCTTGGTTGGATGAGTCGTTTGTGCTAAAGGTCAAGTTATGGTTAATCAACTCAATTTCACGCACTCGTTGATCAGTGTATCAATGAGCGTATTCTTGTATGTAGATATTTCTTACAAAACATCCACATCAATGCATGTCAGCAATGTTCAGATGAACATTCCTTGTATAGACTGAAAAATATACTGGGCTCTATGTGATGTACAGTAGTTTGTGTGAGCCATCCATGTTCACTAGTTTGTTCACTTCCCAATACACTTGTTGATACACTGTTTCACGGATGAGTCAGTTGGTCATATATGTAAAGGTCTGTTTGGATGGCTGCACATGGACTCAACGTTTTGGACTTACTCCTGCCTTTAGGTGGATGCATGTGTCAAACAGTAATCACATGGTCGAATGGATGCACATGATGGAGTACCCATGCGTCTCCATCCATGATAGAGAGCCCACGTCCCTATAGCATCACTCATGAGCGCAAGAGAATGGGGACGTGCCGTTGAAAGAGCTGCCTTTAGTAGTCTGCGAGCGCAACAATCCAAACGGTCAACCCTTTCGTATCTTGTCAAACATTTCCTACCATTGTTTTGCTGAATTTCTTGTGGAAAAGGTTGAAAAATGAGCCACGTGGTTGGTCGAGCTCAACCACCCAATCCAACCAGATCGACAGTTGCCACGTATCTTCCTCTTGAGCCTCAAGAGGAAGATACGTCGCAACTGTCGATCTGGTTGGATTGGATGGTTGAGCTCGACCAACCACGCGATTCAACCACAACCAGGCTCACCCCTCAAAACACATCACAAGCTGAGCGCCATATTGTTTATCTGCCATGCAATTCTGCCATGACAGTCCACGATGGCCTGTGCCTTTCGGACATTTGCCTGGCAGGTACAATCTGGACCATATACATGTCGTACATGTGCCAGAACATTGAGTCTGTCACACACACAGTGGGGGTCCACGCCGCTTTGGCGAGCGGTGATGTGGAGTTCCAAAGTCTTGAAACGTCAAACTCAAGATTACCACTCGGTCATCCTGTCTACGGACATGAACGGTAATGTCTGGGTATCTCCTGCCTCCACTCCACCCCCCCCCCCTTCCCCCTCTCCTCCAAGAATTTGATGGTGGATTCCCAAACTCCAATAGGAGGCCCATTCTGGGATTCGGATTCATGACTCTGGATCCGGATTCAGATTCAAATTGGAAATTGCATTCACATATACTTGGATTCATGTGAATCATTGTCCGTCACACTAGCATATATGCCCAATGGTGGGCAGATCATGCACTCACTTTCCAGTGTGTGCTTCTAGTGCGCTCCAGAACCATGCACTAACACTATGCACTAAAAAACTAGTGCACTTGAACAATGCACACTAAACTTCTCTCTCTCTCTCTCTCTCTCTATCTCTCTCTCTCTCTCTCTCTCTCTCTCTCT
>SZWC01012221.1:9825-27473 GCA_023375785.1 Penium margaritaceum | reverse complement strand
GACAGACCCCCCCCCCCCCCTCCCCAAAAGTGGAGAGTGCATTAGCCTAGTGTAGCTGGGTAGTGTAACTGATGGAAAAATAGTTCAATACACTCATGTTTTTGGGCCTTCCATATATAATGATGAAGGAAAATAAGGTTCCATTGTCATCAAATGATAAAGATCAACACTCAATGTGTGACGATCTTGGATTGACCTCGATGTTTGCACACATATTGACCGTATTTCATAGTCCGAAATGAAGTAAAACACACACCCTCCTGATCACCTGCCATACTATTTTGAATGTCTCTCGAGCGGCTGTCAAGCTACAGGCTTACCAAAGATGTTCTCAAGACATCCGTCGGAAGACTAATTAACATGAATAGCAATCCGAAGTTGTTAGCTCATACATAGGTTAATGACAAAAGTACAATGGAAAGATTGCAATGTGTTTGTACCAATCTATGTCTTTGTTGTGTGAACATTAAAGAGAACCATGAAAAGTATACATATACTTTTCATTGATGTACATTAACTTCCAGGAGGTTCCTTACGCATTTGAACACATATCCTACTGTGTTTGTTCTGAATAGAGGTAATAGGATTAAATTGTGGTGTACTTGCAATAAAGGTTATCTGAATATTCCTTAGGTGTGAACTTTACTTGTACAAAGTTTCAAAGTGTATTGCTTAGGGATCATTAACCATGCATGTCACCTGCTTGCTTGCTAGTGTGCCAGCTGACTGGACAGTGTCGCAACGGAAGCGACAACATGGCTAGGAATCTTCCTAGTACTTTCTCTCAGTATCAGAGCAGCGAGGCCCTTCTCACCGAGGTACACAACAGCGATGCAACATTGATAGTGGTTATGGGAGTCATAGCTGGAGTCGAGTTCCTAGGACCGCCGTAGTAAATCACGACAGCAGAGACGCCGTCGTGACATCGAAGATATCGGATTACCATGCAACCGCCTTGAGTAGATTGTGGTACTGACTATGGCCGCATGAATTGCTTTCATCATCACAACAGTAGAACCCAAGTGGCACAGCAGCAGCAAAGTGGCAACAACGACCTGCAGAAGCAACGAAAACTAGTAGCAACAACAGCTAGCAGCAACAACACCTAGGTGCCACACCAAGCAGCGGTAGTAGCATCAGTCGGTAGCAAAAGCCTATGGTAGTACCAACCTGTTGTAGCAGTAGCCCGCAGCAGAAACAAGTAACAATAGCGATGGTAGGTAGCTACAGTAGCCCACGACAGCGGCAACCGGTAGCAGCAGTAGTGGCAGCAATAGCATGCACCATCAGAAGCAGGCAGCAGCAGCACTGCAATAGTAGCAATAGCAAATACTTTACAACACCAGGAGCATCAACTTAGCAGCAGGGTAAGAGTAGCAGCAGCCGTAGTAGGTAAGGCTGCACATGGATCCTATCCGTGGAGCTTGGGAAGCATCCGGATTCGTGGGACGGATCCTACACCTGGATCCGGATCCGTGGATCCAGATCCTGGATCCGGATCCGTGGATCCGGCTGCTGGATCCCAAAATCCCTATTTTGGAGAGCTCATCAATGAATGTACCTGAAGTTGCAGAATTGGAAAAAAGGGGGGGACAGTATCGACTCCGGCCACCTCGCACATTTTTCTGTAAGTGCCGGAGTCATCTCTTAGTGCTGCAGTTCATGGCAACTGATCGTTGCACAGGGTTCCATGCTGATGTGGCATTTGCTTCTGCCACATCCATATAACACCACTATGATGTACCTGTCCATTCACTCATTCGAAGTTTGCACAACCAAACAATTGTTCAAATGTTCAGACGTCGGATGAACGTTGGAAGACAAAACCGTGTACTTGCATCTGACAGTCACTAGATCCATGTCCTGCACCACGATGGCTCCAACTGGTGCTCTTCTGTCCAAACGACAGTGGCTTGGCACCAAACCTCTACAATCGTGAGGCTCGGCACCAAGAAAATTGTGTCGACTAACCACAGGACAAGACAACCATGTGTCTTCTGACAGAGTCGACAGGTTCGTTCGACGTGGCGGTTGAACTTTGCCTTGCTCAAAACACAAGCACACATCTTGAATGTTTGAGTTCAAACAAGTGACACATATGTTGTACGGAAGACATGACCGGGACCTCTCGCCGAGTTTTCTCAGTCCCCCCTAC
The DNA here is from genome assembly GCA_023375785.1 of Penium margaritaceum. Lineage (NCBI taxonomy): Eukaryota > Viridiplantae > Streptophyta > Zygnematophyceae > Desmidiales > Peniaceae > Penium > Penium margaritaceum. Next base: position 25,318 of record SZWC01012221.1, on the reverse strand, counting down.
CCCCTCACAAGGATCCGATTCCGGATCCTGGGATATAGACTGGATCCAAGATCCTGGACCCGGATCCGTGGATCCGGATCTAGATCCAGATTTTTGGGTAGTTCCCACGGATCTTAGGATCTGTGTGCAGCCTTAGTTGTAGGGAAACAACAGGAGTGGTAGTTGCATAGCCGCAAACTGCATAACTGTGTGGTTGCGTAGAGCTTAAATAGCAGCGGCGGAGAGCAGCACCAGCTATGGAGCTGCTATTGTACAACAGAGTTGTGTATCACAGCTACACAACTTTATAGTTGTGCAACTGCGCAGCTCTGCTCTTGTGCAACAGCAAAAATTGCGGTGGTCGCAGGCAGCCACCATTGGGACTGTCGCGAGAAGGGGGTGACAAGGTCATCCCCTCCCATCTCTTGCATAGAACTTTCAAGAGGCAAAAATTCAAGGTCAGCAGTTAACCTCGGCATCAACACTGATCACATCAGCAACCCCTTGCTGACATCAAGAGAGAGGTTGCTTATGTTGACACTTCCCTTTTGCAGATTTTTGTTGAGAACATCATCTTTTTCCAACATTCCATCTCTTCAAGAAACGCTATCAGTTACTTGTTCCCACCACTTTGGCGTTTAGACCCATACTAAGCGGCACGCATGGCACCAGTTTGTGAAAAAGGCAAGGGTGCGGTGGGCCCCTATTCGTCATCCTCTTTGGACATCATGAGCCCAAGGTCACAGTCACTGGCAATCGATGAGCTTTGTCGGGTGCATAATGAGCTGCGCTACCAATAGCAGTGTCAGACCGACGCATTGTGGGAGATCGCTAACTTGCTACCGGGGAGTTCAAGGGCCCCACAGCCAATTCCTAGAGGAGCAGCTGGGGCTGAACCATCTATTCAGCAGTCAACTCCTTATCTAACACCGAGACCTCAACACCCCCTAGGTTGATACCTGGGATAATGAGGAGATGGAGGACGACTCATGTGAGGAGGAGATACATGTTTTTTAGGATCTGTTTTGTTGTCTGAGTTTAGGGACTGCAGCCTGCTCTCCTGGAACCCTCTGGCCACTAGGATCGACCACAACGTTCAGCAACATTTTATTTTAGTAGTGTTGCACTCACCGGTGGTCTTCCTCTGCTTGTTCCACATTCTCCAGAGCTTGAGGTTGTCCTCCCCATGGAGAAACAACCAAAGGAATTTGAGAGGCATTCACCTTGCTATGAAAGAGACGATGACTTTGATTACTAGAAGACCCTAGTTTAGGTGTGAGATTTCTCCTAGGACGTCAGGTCCTACTATCAGAGCTTGTACCAGACCACGAACGCTCATCAGGGCAAGACAGCAATGAGAGTGATAAGCCATCTCTATGCTATGCTGGGAGAGACTGTGGTGAACTTCTGCCCCTTCCTAGGTGAGGCCGGGACTAAGATAGGAGCAGACCCACATCAAGGCAAGAAGCTGGCTCTGACATTATTGCTGTAGAGATCCATGCCACGAGGACAGCTTGACTGCGTGAGTTACACTCTCTCCTCTAGAGTCCCACAGAGCTCACAATTGACTATAGGAGGCACCCCATGCACCTTTACGTGCTCCTTTGGACTGGTCGCAGGGTGCAGCTGTGGATACTTGACGCCGAAATGATGGGAGTGTATGTGGAACACGTGAAGCTCTTGACAGGTTTTGACCAGGTGGTCCTCTCCGAGTTGTCTACATCACTAGAGTTGCTTCTTTGGGCTCATCGCTACATTCTGGAGGCAGCCTTTGCTCATGAGGCAGCTTTCGTCCATCAATAGATTCTGCTTGTTGCACTTATTATTGGGACTCCTCACACGCCCATGTCCCAGTTTGCCTATCCAGTCTCCACTGATTCGTCCTTCTCACCCTCTACCCCGAGAAACTAGGCTAAAGTCATTGCTACAGGCGCACAGGGAAAGAACGGAAAGAAGAAGCATAGTAAGGGATAGCAGCAGTAGTAGCAACAGCAGGCAAGTAGTAGTGGTGGCGCACCATTCTAACTTTGGGGGTGCTCACCACTACAAGGAATTCCAGCAGCCCTTGACTTGACAAAGATCATGCCCGGCCTCCAGGTAGTGCACGCACAGCTGATGTCCTCACAACACACAAGTGGATCACGTAACAACCACAACTACATCACACGCCGGCGCTTCCCCAGGTAGAATTGGTGATGAGAACCCCCAAGATTACAGAATCACAAAGCTTTACCAGCTGCTATCGCAATACGTAATGAAGGAGGTAAGAGTGTGTTTTCACAGCTGGGTAGTCCACAGAAAGCTTTCTCTTCTCTGCTTGTTTTCTGATATGATTATTGTGGAGGAGCAATTTGGCTTGTGATGCGGATGGACTTGACAACACCGACTGGCTTAACAAGTCACATGTTTGTGCTGTTTGATGTTGTTTTGAGTCCTTCATTGAGCGTCCAGTGGAGGCAAAGTGCTCTATGGCCTGTTGTTTTGTGCTGAAGACAAGTCGTGAGGCAAATGACACCGGGATCATTGACCCTGATGCCACGCAACAGATGACCTTCCATCATAGTGATTTTGTTGTGCTCGGTCCTATTGCACTAGTTTGGCCCATTCACATTGGATCTGGTCAATTGATACCTATCGAAGACGTTGGAATCGTACATTTTGATGGTCCATCTAGCCCCTTGTGCATTTCCGATCTGTTCATTGTCCCTGCTCTTGAGCTCAGCCTGCTCTTTGTTCATGCATGTATTAGGATGTGTCTCTCTGTTGAGCACTCTACTGACTTTGCTTCAATGATTGTACTAGACACCGGTGTAGTCGTTCTTTGTGCCTCAGTTATTGATGAATTGTATCATGTGTGTTGTTGTACTCCCTCTGCCTCTTCTCCTTCCTTCGATTGTAGGCATATGTTTGCCACTGGTGTACTCTCTCTGGGAAACCGGAGTTTGTTACATTACCGCCAGTACCATGTGAGCTTGGACACTTTGTTCATGCTCATTAGACCTGAGCCCGCCCTCGGTCTTGATGCGGTTTCCTTCGAGAAGCCAACCAAGAATGAATTCCTCTTTTTCTCTCAGGGTAGGATGCATCTTATCCTGATGCCACTTGTTGGATCTTGGGTCTACTTGAGTTGGTTCACTCGGACCTTCGCGGTCCTCTCCCCTGCTTGTCTCTATCAGATCGAGGTGGATATTTTTTCATTGTTACTGATGAATGCACCCAGATGTGGTGTGTCCATAGCCTCCGCCACAAGAGCGATGCCAACCTGGCGGTCCACCTATGGCTGGTGATGGCTGAAATCTTGTCTTGTCATACCCTCCAGACGTTCCGCTGAGATGGTGATGGCATTTTTTAAGGTGATATGGGTCCTTTTTCTTGCTCAGCACAGTGTTTTCCACCAGCTCTCTAAGCCTACAACACTACATCAAACAACTTGTTTCATCATTGAAACTGCATCATGGAGGATACGGTCCACGGCATACAATCTGAGTGTGGTTTTCTGGTTTCATTTGCCTTTGATAGCTTTTCCTTTATGACGTGGGTCTAGAACCACCTGCCACATGGTCCTTTTCCAGACAATGTCAAGCCGTACGAGCTGTGGTTCGGCCATCGCGCAGACCTTTGCCTGTCTCGCGTCTAGGGATTTCTTGCTTGCGTCTGGTACACCAAGGACCACCAGGTGTCCAAAATATCACCTTGGGTTCGCATGTGTGCCTCGGACACAGTATTTTCCTACGATCAATTCCTGTGATTTTCCTACGATCGATTCCTGTGATTTTCCTACGATCGATTCCTGTGATTTTCCTATGACCGATTCCTGTGTTTTCCTAGGATCGATTCCTGTGATTTTCCTGGGATTGAAGGCCTTGCGCTTTTGGGAACCCCTCGCCACCGGATTTTAGAGTTTTGAGATAACATCTTTTTTTAGGCTCTCACCTACGGCGACCTGTCCAGCATTCTATCACTGGCCGCCAACCACATCCCCCCTTGTGTAGTTGCCTGATGGATGAGAGAGTCTAGACCTGTAGAGGTGTCCATCCGTGCCGCCTCAACTATGGTTTGGTCTGCAACTAAGGACGATCCAACCTTCTTGCCTGTGGGTATAGTGGCCTTGTTGGTCTCCTCCGACACACCTGTTCCTAAAAATGTGTTTACAATCTGTGGCACACCTGCTTTCTTGCTTTTGTTAGTCTCATATGAAATACCTGCCCTCGTGTCAGTCCCCCCTAGCACACATGCTAACATGCTTGTGTCAGTACCCTAGTTTAGTGGACAGGAAAAAGCAAGATTCTGGTCTGACGCTTTGTATGGTGGACAGTGATTCACTCGCCAAGTCGTCGCACCACCAGTGGATGAACCCTGAAGGATGTTGTGAGAGAAGTTCCATGATACCGGTCCAAGTGGACAAGTAAGCAAGGACAAGATGCTGAAGAAAATCACAAAGCATCATTGATGGGGCAAGATGCAAACCGATGTTGCAAACCACATCATGTTGTGTGAAGTGTGTCAGAGCAATAAGTCGAGATGAACCAAACTCGTAGATTTGCTTCAACTGCCACTGTTGGAAAATGAGCCACGGTCAAACATCTCCATGGACATCGTTACAGGATAATCCTTCTCTAAGGCTGCACACAAAATTGGGATCATAAATCTTCAGCTGGATTCGGATTTGTAAGTCCAAATCCAGCACTGGATTTTGATTCACGGTTTCGGGACCCATATTCATGGATCCCCTTGGATTTGTGCATATTTTTTAACCCGCTCGCCACCAGATTGTTGAGTTTTGAGGCAATGTCTTCTTTGAGGCTCTTACCTCCGGTGACCTGTTCAGCATTCCATTGCTGGCTGCCAACCACATCTCCACTTGTGTAGTTTCCTGGTGGATGAGAGAGTCTGGACCTGCAGAGGTGTCCATCTGGGTCGCCTCACCTAAGGTCTGGTTTGCAGCTAATGATGATCCGACCATCTTGGCTGTGGGTATACTGGCCTTGTTGGTCTCCTCTGACACACCTACTCCTGAAACCGTGTTCATCTTCTGTGGCATACCTGCTTCCATGCTTGTGTTGGTCCCTTCTAAAATACTTGCTCTCGTATCAGTCCCCCCTAGCACACATGCTAACATGCTTGTGTCAGTACCCTATGGCACACCTAATACCATGCTCATGGCAGTTGCTCCAACCACACCTTGTCTTGAGTGAGCTTCTGTCCTTGATTCTTCACCCCGTTGCACCCTCTCCCCTTCCCTACAAGCCTGCAGTTTTTACGCTGTGGTCCAAGAGCCTGCTTCGTACCCCGAGGTGAGCACCTCATCATGAGGCTGTATTCGCAGCCAATTGGTCATCTTTGACCATTGGTCTAGGGGTTCTCACAAGTTGACGCTGACTATTTCACTGACGTCTTTGCACTTGTTTTCCGTATGACCACCGCTCATGTTTTGTTCGGGGTTGTTGCTCACCAGGACTGGGCGTTGCACAACATGGATGTGAACAATGAGTTCCTCCATGGCATTGTAAAGGAAGCAATCTACATGGTCCAACCACCTAACTTTTAGGTCAGTGACAAAGTTTGGCACTTGCGCAAGGCCTTGTTTGGCCTCAAGTAGTTACCTCGGTGTTGGAACTAAGAGATCACATGCACACTTCTATGTGATGGCTACTTGCATAGTGACGTTGATATGTCCCTCTTTCTCAGACGAAAAACAATGAGAGGCACAAGAGGATGAATGATGATGAAACCTGGGTGCAGGGGCAAGCCGCGTACGCTACAGAGAGTCGGCGTGGACGCAAGTCGCTACGGGATTGGTGGTTTGACCGGGCGGATCCTTGTGCCGAGCTGATGATGAAGATGGAAGCAGAGGATTGATGATGATGAAATGGGCGCAGGAGGTGAGACCATGTGCGCTGCAAAAGGATGATTGATGATGAAGATGATAGAGCTGATGAGGCAATAATAGCAGAGGAGAGCAGATGCTGAAGCGGAGGTTGACGCGGAAGGATGGTGATACGGAGGGGAAGAAAATGTGGCCGATCAAGGTGACGAGTCAGGGTAGCGGATGATGGCGGAGAGGATGAGATGATGACGCGGCAGGTGTTGATGCACCAGAAGGGCAGCATCAACTCATCATCTCATCCTCTTCGGCATCATTAGGCGGAGAGGATCACATCCAGTGTTTCCCCCACTCGTGTTGGATCATCTACCTTCAGGATGCCCTGAAGGTGGATGATCCAACACCAGTGGGGAAAACACTGGATGTGATCCTATATTTAAGCCTAATGGGCTCTTTGAAATACTTGGCCACAACCACACAACCCAACATTGCTTTCGACGTCAAACTCCTTGCATGGATCCCACAGTGTCCTTGGGCGAGAGCCCTTCATGTTGTGCGAGTGATACAATATGTGGTTTCTACACGGTACATCGAGCTCCACTTCCATGGGAGTGTTCGATGGTAGTCAAAGGCTACACAGACAGTGACTGGGCTTGGAGTCTTTTTGGGCACATTCGGGCAGGCTACGTGTTCTTGTTGGGTGGCATCGTTGTGTCGTGATGCAGCGGCAAGTAGGGTTGCCATGCACATAGCGCATCAGAGGCTGAGTATGTTGCACTACAAGCTGGGGCTACTGCGGTATGGATACAAGGCATGTTTTGTGAGTTGTGTCAGTCTGTGCCTAGCACCATTCTACGCTGTGAGAACTGAGAGTGTTCGTGCATCACAAAGAACTATGGTGTGTTTCATGCATGCATGAAGCACATCACTGTTGAGCATCACATCGTGCGTGATTTGGTTGAGTGACAAGTGACCTCCATCATCTGGGTCGGCACGAACATGCAGTGAGGTGACATCCCGACCAAGGCACTTGCGTGCGGTAAGTTCATGGTGGCCATTCGGATCGTCTGTCTTCGCACCTTAAGTGATGGTGGGGTGTATGCGTATTGACTGTTGAGCATCTTGCTGCACACTTGTGTCACTTCTACACGTGTATGTACATGCATACCGTTGGGTCATGGAGGAGTGTTGTGATGTGAGCCATCCCCGTCAACGTACTGTGACCACTTGCTCGTGTCCATGCCCGTGCAGATCCCTGATTCGGACCCAACTGGCACCGGAACACCGTCCAATGGTGACTCCATCCACCAGCATCCATCAGACAGCTGCCATGGCGCCTCGGGTGCTTGTTGGGGCTCTCTGCAAATTTTCTCCAGTGTGTAGAGTTTTCTCAATGGACTGGCTCTTGAACCTAATTTGGATGTTTTGCATTCTATATCCACCGGTCGTTGCCAAACCCATGCATGTGTGCAATCATTGCACCAAATTCAAGAATGCATCCATAGGTTCATACGCCCGTGCATTCGTATGATCGTGTGCTGAGTTACGGCTAAAACTGTGGCTTTGGGCCGGTTGTAGAACAAACTGGCACTGTCGCGTGCGTAACCCGCCGTGCATTGTGGTAGGTATTTATGTTGTGTGACTCTCAGTCGTTATTTCTCCCTGCATGCTAAGCTATCAAAGCTTCTGAGAATTTGCGCATCTCCCTAGCCCAACCCTTGCTGTTCCTTGCGCCTGTTGCTTGCGTGCTAATGCGCCAATTGACCGGAAAATGCCACCACGTCAACGGCAACAAGGTTTGGAAGCATTCGTTAGTGTGTACGTGCGTGCATGTGTGTGTGTGTGTGTGTGTGTGTGTGTGTGTGTGTGTGTGTGTGTGTGTGTGTGTGTGTGTGTGTGCGTGGGTGCGTGCGTGCGTGTGTGCATGCGTGCGTGCGTGCGTGCGTGCGTGCGTGCGTGTGTGCATGCGTGCGTGCGTGCGTGCGTGCGTGCGTGCATGCGTGCGTGCGTGTGTGCGTGTGTGTGTGTGTGTGTGCATGTGTGTGTGTGTGTGTGTGTGTGTGTGTGTGTCTGAGAGAGAGAAAGAGAGAGAGAGAGAGAGAGGGAGAGAGAGAGAGAGAGGGGGGGGAGGGAGGGAGGGAGGGAGGGAGGGAGTGAGGGATGTTGGTTTTTGCGCTCATTGTGCTCTGTTGTGTCCTCCCGGCTTGTGTACATCGGCGTGCAGATGACTGACGGCGAGACTCGACGCTGATGGAGTGTCGTCCGGTGGAGCCGACGCACGTTGAGGTCTTCTCGCAGTTCGCTAGAGCCCCCTCTCTCCGGCGACGTGTTCAGCTCCATCGGCAGGCCTCCTCGGCGGTCGCGCTGCCGGCAGTCACTGCCACCGAAGTCGCTGTCTGCATGCGTCCAGCGCGTACTGTCGTGCCTGCGACGTCATGCGCTGCCTCGGGTCCCAGTTGCATGTTGCATGGCCCTGATTGGCAGCATAAACCATCGTGGGCACTGCCTGGGTTCAGGCTGCCATAACTCCTCGCTACTATTTTTTCTAGCAGATTCTGACCGCACTGCTGCGTTTGCAGCGTCGGTACTATGGTATGGTCCAGTTTTCAGGCAAAACGGACGCCCGGGTTTTGGGCTGTCGGCCGTCTGGCAGGCCTCACCGATGAAACCTGCCAGCCTGAAATTAGCTATTTTCTGATTGGCTGATGAAATGAGTAACAAGCTCTACAGAGCTGGGGGGGGGCTAGAACTTGGAGGGGTCCCCCATTGCTGTTCATTCTTCATTGCTAATCAGTTACTATCAGTTTTCAGCTGCTTTCTGGCGCTAACACTGGCGTACGCACTTCTAAGTAACAAACCCAGAGCTTCCAGACTTAGATTCTAGAGCAGCAGACTGAGGGGGCAGCTAACTTAAGCAATGAGCGTGGAAGCCCGCACGCTGCATCAACAACGCAGCTGCCCCAACGTGCTGCCTAGTTTCTTTCTTGGTATCAAAGCCAAAGCGTAGCAGCAGCAGCAGCAGACTGACGTACAGGTGCCAGACAACGCCGGCGGACTCCCATACGCGCCAGTGCAGGGGAAATGCTGCCGGATGTTTTCCGGCAGCATTGACCCGCCTGGTGGCGGCGTAAAAAATTTTCCCACGGCCACCGGGCCAGGGGAAATGCTGCTGGATTTTTTCCGGCAGCACTGACCCCCACGCTGGACGCAAGGGAGTGAGCGGCCGACCACGCGAGGCACCTGCTGACGACGACGCAAGGCATTGACGTCCTCAGGTGTGACTGAACACAGCAGCCAGCAGCAGCAGCAGCAGCAGCTTGCCGCGGCAGCAAGCGGTGGCAGCAGCGGCCAGCAGTAGTAGCAGATAGCAGCGGCTGGCAGCAGCAGCAGCTCGCACCAGCACCAGCCCGCAGCAGCAGCAGCCGGCAGCACCAGCAGCTGCAGCGAGCAGCAGCGTGCAGTAGCAGCTGCTCGCAGCAGCAAGCAGCAGCAGGCGGCAGCAGCAGCAACGGCAGCAGCAGCAGCAGGCAGCAGCAGCTGCAGCAGCTCGCAACAGCTGCAGCTGCAGCAGCCCGCAGCAGCAGCTCCTGCAGCTGCGAGCAGCTAGCTGCTCGCAGCAAGCAGCGAGTAGCCAGCTGCTCGCTGCGAGCAGCCAGCTGCTCGCAGCGAGCAGCGAGCAGCTAGCTGCTCCCTGCGAGTAGCCAACTTCTCGCAGCGAGCAACGAGCAGCCAGCTGCTCGTTGCGAGCAGCCAGCTGCTCGCAGCGAGCAGCGAGCATTGAGCTGCGAGCTGCGAGCTCCTCGTAGCGAGCTGCGAGCTGCAAGCTCCTCGCAGCGAGCAAGCAAAACCGAAAAAACAAAAGAAAAACAACAAAAGAAAACGGGGACCTACCCCCCCCGATCTGTCCCTCTCTTAAGGAGCAGCAGCAACAGCAGCAGCCGCTATAGCAGCAGCAGCAGCAGCAGCTGCAGCAGCAGCAGCAGCAGCAGCGCCGGTTGCGTCTGCAGGTGCAAGAGCTGCAACAGCAACAGCAGCAGCAGCAGCGGCAGCCGCAGCAGCAGCAGCAGCAGCAACAGCAGCAGCAGCAGCAGCAGCAGTAGTAGCAGCGGCAGCCGCAGCAGCGACAGCAGATACAGCGGCCGCACCAATAGCAACGGCTGCAGCAGCAGCAACAGCAGCCGCTACACGAGCAGCAGCAGCAGCAACAGCAGCGGCAACAGTAGTAGCAGCAGCGGCAGCAGCAGCAACCGCTACAACAGCAGCAGTAGCAACAACACTAGTAGCAACAGCAACGACTGCCACTGCAGCAGCAATAGCAGTAGCATCGGTAGCAACAGCAGCAGTAGCATCAGCAGCCGCTGGAGCCCCAGCAGCCCACTGGTGTCGTCGGCGACGACCCTGATCCCATCGTCGCTCTTCAGCACCAGCTCGCCGCCTTGACGCAGCAGCTTGCTGCGCTACAGCCACCAGCCTCCCAGCCTGCCACCAGTGTGCTGCCATCATTTGTCCCTCCAGGACACGCCAGCCCGGCTGTGTCAGTTGCCACATATTTCCTGGCACAGCAGCAGACTCATCGCCAGCGGCAAACAGTGACCTCCGTCCTTGGCCCCACTCTGGGTGCCGGCCGCAGGCAAAAGGACTTTGAGACGCCGCCGCCGTCGCTTCAGGCCGGCGAGCAGTTCCGGAGCTGGGAACTCAGCTTCCGGATCTTGGCCCAAGGTGAGGGTCTCTGGATGTACTACGCCCTCCCTTATGACTCCACCCAGGACGACCAGTTGTATGACGCTGGTCGCGCCGTTCGTGCCTTAGTCCCAGTCGCTCCTCCGACGTCCCGCCTGACCCTCGAGCCTTTCCTTGGCGACTTCACCACTGACATCCCTCTAGACCCTGCCGCCGCCTGGCATGTCCTCACCAGGCCCCATCGCCTGTCCAGCGACGCTGAGATCAGTCGCCTGCTCCGGGAGTTCAACTCCCTACACATGGTAGAGACCGAGACGGTCACTGCCTACTGGCAGCGGGCAGAGGACATCCTTCGACGTCTTGGCACATCCGCTCCGCCCCCTCTGTCTGCGCTTCTCACCATCAAGCGCGGCGCCACCAGCGCGTACGCGGACGTCTTCGTGCACTACCCCCAAGACGTCCTCTCCACCATGGCGGCCCAAGGTACCCTCATGCCCTCAGCGTACGAGCTCTTCCTCCATGTTGAGGAAGCTCGACAGGAGTCCCAGCTCCATCGCATGGAGGCACTTGCATCCCCTGCCGTCGCCTCTCGTGTCGGTGCCTCCCTCCCCATCGCTTCACCTGCCGTTACATCCGTGGCCGTCGCCTCCCCCGCTGCAGCTACCTCGTCGACGTCAAAAATGAAGAAGAAGCGCAAGAACAAGAAAGGCAAGGGTCCGTCGCAACAGCAGCAGCAGCAGTCGTTGACCGGATCCAGCGGTGGTGGCACGGTCTGCCACAACTGCGGTCGGCCTGGACACGGGTGGTACACATGCCCCCTCCCGACGGACGAGGCCCGCGTCATCGCCACCCTGCGGCGCCAGCGGGAGCACCGTCTCGCCTCTGCCGCCGTCGCTACTACTGACACTCCGACCTCGTCTNNNNAAAAATGAAGAAGAAGCGCAAGAACAAGAAAGGCAAGGGTCCGTCGCAACAGCAGCAGCAGCAGTCGTTGACCGGATCCAGCGGTGGTGGCACGGTCTGCCACAACTGCGGTCGGCCTGGACACGGGTGGTACACATGCCCCCTCCCGACGGACGAGGCCCGCGTCATCGCCACCCTGCGGCGCCAGCGGGAGCACCGTCTCGCCTCTGCCGCCGTCGCTACTACTGACACTCCGACCTCGTCTAGCAGCTCGACCGCTCCGACAGTTTCGCCCATCCTGCAGACGCCCCCGCAGCAGCAGTACTACTCCCAGACATTGGCGCTTCCGTTTCCTTCGCCGGCCCAATCCTCATACTACCCGGGCTCCGGCGCTGTGACTCCGTACTCGGCCTACACTCCCGGGTCATCCTCCCGTGAGCGTCAGCTGGAGCAGTACATCGCGCTCCAGCTTGGCCTGCCTCGCCCTCCTCCCCAGGGAAGTGCGAGTTGCGTCACTTCTTGCCCTCCTACACAGCCTTACATGACTGAGTCTGAGCTACGGTCCTGTCCCGTCTCTTCATCTTTCTCGTCGTCTTCTGTGGTCTCTTCTACCCCACTCCTTGACGACATTGCGTGGCTTGACGATTGGCAGTCTCGTTTCGCGCCCCCTTCTACCGCGTCCGCGTCCCTTGCTTGCTGTCATGTGACCGTCAGCGATCTAGCGACCCCTGTCCAGGACCCTGCTGAGACTTGGATCATCGACTCCGGGGCCACGCATCACATGACGGCCTCTCGCGAGGCCTTCAGTATGCTTGGCCCTGTCGTCGATGTCTCCGGTGTCCGAACGGGCTCCGGACAGGTGTTACCGGTCCGTGGTGTTGGTGTGGTTCGTTTTCGTGGTCCTGCCAGTGACGTCTTTCTGACTGATGTTCTCTTCGTCCCTAGTCTCGAGCTCAGCCTCCTTTCCGTGACTGCCCTTGACCGCATGAGCATGGACGTTGTGCACTCGCGTGGTGTTGGCACTGTGACGTCGCGTCCGTCTGGTCTTGTCATCCTGCATGCCACCGATGTCCCTCGCCTCCTCTCTTCTTCTCCCGTCTCTGCCTCGTCTGCCGCCACAGGCCATGTTTTCGTGACCAGTAGGCTTTCTCCTCAGCACACCCGCCTCTTGCACCGCCGTCTTTGTCACGTCCATTCCGCCGCCATAGACAGCATGCTCTGCACCAAGCCGGCCAAGGGCCTTGACCCAGAGACCTTCCCTCTCCCGTGCCCCACTGAGTGCATTCATTGCGTTCAAGGGAAGATGCATCGATCCACGTACCCCTTGTCTTCCTCCCGTGCATCCGCCCCACTCGACCTGGTCCACTCGGATGTCATGGGCCCTCTCCCCACCGCGTCCGTCGGGGAACACGGCCGCTATGTCCTCACCCTCACAGACGACTATTCCCGCTACCGCTGGGTCTTCTGCCTCCGGCAGAAGAGCGATGTCGCTCGGGCCGTTCAAGACTGGCTCGTCCTTGCCGAACGCGAGTGTGGCCGCCCTCTTCGCTGCTTTCGCTCTGATCGCAGCGGCGAGTACATGGGTGAGGCCACGGCCTTTCTCGCCTCCCGCGGCATCCACCATGAGACGTCTGCGCCCTACACACCCGCCCAGAACGGCGTCTCCGAGCGCTGGAACCGCACCATGGCCGACGCCGTCCGCACCATGCGCGTTGAGTCCGGTCTGTCCGATGGCTTCTCTTTTGAGGTCATGGCCTACATGACCTGGGTATGGAACCGGATTCCCCACGGTCCTCTTCCCCGCCAGTCCACACCCTACCAACACTGGTGCGGTCGGCGCGCGGACCTCCGCCCCGCTCGCGTCTGGGGCTGCGTCGCCATTGTATGGCTGCCCGCCCCACAGCAGGGCGGCAAACTCACCCCGCGCGACCGCCCCTGCACCTTCCTCGGTGTGTCTCGTCAGTCTAAGGCCTTGCGGTTCTGGGACCCATCCCGGCACTACATCGTCGAGTCCCGCGATGCCCTCTTCTTTGAGGACCTATTTCTCTGCGACCTCATCCGCTCCGGCTCATCCGTGTCCCTCCCGTCGCGTGGGGGAGTGGTGAGTCCGTCCTCCGTCCTGTCGCTTCCGGGTGACACAGCACTCCGTCCCTCGGAGCCAACAGCCCCAGTTACGTCCGCTGACCCCTCCGGGCTAGCAGCGCCGGTTGCGTCCGCTGGCCCCTCCGGGCCAGCAGCCCCAGCCGCGTCCGCTGGCCCCTCCGGGCCAGTAGCGCCGACCGCGTCCGCTGGCCCCTCCGGGCCAGCAGCCCTAGTCGCGTCCACTGGCCCCTCCGGGCCAGCAGCCCCAGTCGCGTCCGCTGGCCCCTCCGGGCCAGCAGCGCCGGTTGCGTCCGCTGGCCCCTCCGGACCAGCAGCCCCAGTCATGTCCGCTGGCCCCTCCGGGCCAGCAGCGCCGGTTGCGTCCGCTGGCCCCTCCGGACCAGCAGCCCTAGTCACGTCTGCAAGCCCCTCCGGGCCAGCAGCCCCAGTCGCGTCCGCTGGCCCCTCCGGGCCAGCAGCGCCCGTCGCGTCCGCTGGCCCCTCCGGGCCAGCAGCCCCACTCGCGTCCGCTGGCCCCTCCGGGCCAGCAGCGCCCGTCGCGTCCGCTGGCCCCTCCGGGCCAGCAGCCCCAGTCGCGTCCGCTGGCCCCTCCGGGCCAGCAGTGCCGGTCGCGTCCGCTTGCCCCTCCAGGCCAGCGGCCCCAGTCGCGTCTGCTGGCCCCTCCGGACCAGCAGTCCCATCCGCCTCCGTTGGCCCGTCAGATGCGGTGACATCTCCTGCCCGGTCGCGCTACACACGTGGCCCAGGCGGTAGCCTCCGACCTCGGCCGATAGTGCAGACCGTCGCACCGAGTCCCGTGGCGCCTTGACCTCCTGTGGTTCCACGTGTCTCCTCCACTCCCTCGGTCGTGAGTGGGGACCCTAGCACGAAGGCTCTCGGCCTGACCACCTCGGCCATCATCTCCGACCTTCACCCGGGCTCTGCACTGGGCTATGCCATGCTTCATCACAAGCATCAGCATGCTGTCATGGCTACACTCGCCCGCATCCTACCTGGAGCTCGTGATGCGCACGCCCTCTCCGTCCGATCCACAGCACGCCCGGAGGACCCAGCCACCCTACGCGAGGCTCGAGCCTCTTCTGAAGCCGCACATTGGGATGCAGCCTGCGCCGAGGAGCTTGCTGCTATTCGGCAGCACCACGTGTACGACCTCGTTGATCTCCCTCCAGGTCGAAAGGCCATTGGCGCCAAGTGGGTCCTTCGGCGCAAGTGGAAGCCTGACGGGTCCTTGGAAAAGTACAAGGCCCGCCTCACAGCAAAGGGGTTTGCTCAGGTCCCTGGAGTCGATTACGACCAGATCTTCGCCCCTGTCGGTCGGTTCTCCACTAGCCGAGCGCTCTTCAGCCTGGTTGCCCAGCATGGGTGGGAGCTACATCTGATGGACGTGAGCAACGCATTCCTCCATGGCTCACTGGAGGGTGAGGAGCTCTACATGGTGCAGCCCCCAAGGTTCGACGATGGTACTGGGAGAGTCTGGCGGCTGCGGAAGGCCCTCTATGGTCTGAAGTAGTCGCCTCGGTGCTGGAACCAGGAGATCAGTAGCACACTTCTCCGTGGCGGCCTCCAGTGCAGCACCGTTGACCCCGCACTCTTTCTCAGCCCACGAGGTCAGACCTTTGTCGCAGTTCTGGTATACGTTGACGATCTCCTCATTGCGTCGCCAGACACGGCCGCCATCCAGCGTGTCAAGGACTTGCTGCACGCCGCCTACCAGATGAAGGATCTCGGGTCTGCCCAAGTCTTCCTGGGCATGGAGCTCGAGCGTGATCCCTCCCAGGGCATCCTACACGTCCACCAGGCTGCCTATGTGCAGACCCTGTCAGCTCGCTTCGCCGAGGACCTGCCCCTCGTGTCCAGCGCATCCTCACCCATGTCGCCCGACGGCCAGGTGAAGCTGAAAAGTCCCGACCCAGCTGTTGTGGGGGAGCCAGTTGATGTGACCACGTATCTGCGGATCATCGGGTCACTGATGTTCCTGGCGACGACGACGCGTCCAGACATCGC
>SZWC01012220.1:61488-84910 GCA_023375785.1 Penium margaritaceum | reverse complement strand
CGTTTGTGATGTCTGGACGTTGATTCCGAGATGTTTTGACACTGCTCATGTTTTCTCGGTGGTCGAGACCCGGGCACTCGGCGAGCTGTTCCGGTGCCTCGAGGAGACCACCTTTGTTGCTCTCGTGGTGTATGCAGTGTGTTCTCCCTGTTGAGTCATTTTGGTTCAGCAGGGGTGACGGGGCCCGATGCGGTTAGCTACCGGCGCCCCTATATAAGCCCGCTAGGGGCTCATTTGTAAACTCTCCTTGTTCTTTATATTCAGCGTTCCAGACTTAGCCAAATTCTTGCCGTCTTGCATCGCACTCACACACAGAGTCCATGTTCGTTTTTGCATGGGCCTGCATGCCCTAAAGTTATTTCCAATTTGGTATCAGAGCACAAGGGGGCGTGTGAGCAGCAGAAGCAGCAGCAGTGGGCGGAACGCTAAGAGAACGCGCCACGTGGCGCCACGCCGGCAGCAGCGTGAGGGAGCGCGAAGCGACTGCACGTGAACGCCACAGGGGCAGTGAGCCGTGTACAGCAGCAGCAGCAGCAACACCAGCATTAACAGTAGTAGCACGCGTTGGTAGCAGCAGCGTGCACGAGCAACAGCGACGCAGCACTAGCTTGCAACCGTGGCAGCAGCAAGCAGCAGTAGCGAGCAGAAGCAGCAGTGTGTAGCAGCAAGCAGCAACGCAACAATAGCACAAGCAACAACAGCAGCCGCAGCAGCTTTAGCAGCAACAGCAGCAGCACCCGCAGCAGCAGCAGCAGCAGTAGCAGCAGTAGCGTGCAACAGCGTGCAGAGCGAAAAAAAAAAAAAAACAAGGCAGCAGCAGATCAGCAGCAGCAAGCAGCAGCAGCAGCTGCTGCCCAGCGCAGCAGCAGATCAGCAGCAGCAAGCAGCAGCAGCAGCTGTTGTGCAGCGCAGCAGCAGTAGCAGCAGCAGCAGCAGCTGAAGCAACAGCAGCAGCATCCGCAGTAGCTGCACCTGCTGCTACATCTGCTGCTGCAGCTGCGAGGAGGGCAACGCAGCCCTCCTCTGAGGGGGGGGGGCTCTGAGGGGGCCTGTCGACCCCGTCCGTACCCCCCCTTTGCCTCCTTTCTCCCTTCCTCAAGGGGGCCCTCGGAGGGCCCCGCCGAGACCCTCCGAGGGGCACTTCGGAGGGGCCCGTCGGCCTCGCGCCCCCCCCCCCCTCGGCCCCGTCGGCCGACCGACGGAGGGGCCGAGTCAGAGGGGCGGAAGGGATCCCCCCCTCGCTCCCTCCTCCCCCCACACCCACTCGCTCACTCGCTCGCTGAGCGAGCGAGCGAGCGAGCATCCACGGGAGGAGGGCCGGACAAGCCGGACACCTCCCCCCCCCTCACCTTGTTTTATCCATTTGCCCACCATCCGGGCAATCGAGAAAAAGGGATGGGGGCGAGTAATAACACTCCGAAAAGGGGTATGACTGAAATAGAGTGAAAAAAGGGGGAGAAAAAGCAGTTGAAAAAAAGAAGAGTGAGGGTGCAAAAGAAGAACATAACAAAAAAGGGGGGGAGGAAAAGACGATTTCAACCAAACGTACGGGACCATCGAGTAGCCCGTCATCTCACCGACAGCTGCACTTGCAGCAACCACTGCAGCATCAGCGGCGGTTGCAGCAGCGCTTGCAGTTTCACCCTCTGCACCGGCAACGGATTGTGTTGTCGGCGGCGATTTCCGCTTCGAGACCTGTCGTGGACCGGCGTCTCCCTGGGGCCCGTGGATTGGTGCGTGCACTTCACCCCGTAGGATCGCCGGCGGGTTCGAGTCTTACCGTCTCCGAGGGCTGGGTCGTCTACCGCTTGGAGCAGCAGCCACACCTGCAACCGCCACCCCTTCTCGTCTTGGAGCAGTCTTTGCTCCATTCGTGGCAGCAGTATTGGTCGCCGCAGCTAGTTAGACTCTCGTCTCCGGGTGTGCTGTGGTAGTGCAGCTCTTCCCGTCTGGTCACGTTTCCTGACCCGGACGCCGTGACCTCCAGGCGTGATAGTACCTGCGAACCTCATTTTCTCCCGTGGCTTGGTGTTTACCACCGGGAGTAGGTGCCCTCGGCACCTATCCATCGTCCAGCGCACGAGATGAGTGCGCGGACGTGTGAGCAGGCGCGCTGCGCATTCGACTGCTACTACTGTGGTGATGGACGTCATGGTTGGCGTCGCTGTTGGACGCGCCCTCCCGGCTGGCATCCACCTTGGCTACAGCCTCGTCCGAGCCTACGTCCTCCACAGCATACGGATCTGCCGGTATTGGTAGATCCCCTAGCTGGACCTCTGGCGAGCATATTCGCCGAGATCCGTGGCCTACGGCAGACGGTGCAGCGGCTTTGTGACCTCGTTGTCACTGAGCGTGCTTCTGCTACTCGTTCGTCGACGGCCGCTTTGACCACATCTCCTCCATCATCTCCTCCTTCTTCATCCGATGATGTCCCTTCAGCTTCACTTGCCAGCCAGTCCGAGGCTGACACCATCCTTTCGACCCTCCACTCTGTTGTGACCACGCCGCCACCCCGCGATGACTTGTCTTCCAGCAGTCGTTCCAGTCGAGTGACTCTACGACGTCGTCGTCAACGCTCTACACGGCGTGCTCACGCCGGTGTTGATACATCCTCCACCTCCTCGGCCTCCATTGTTGTACATGTCGAGGGGGAGTGTGGTTACCGCGCATTGCGTGATGTGACAGTAGCGACAGGATCCGCAGTTGGGTCGAGGGGGAGTGAGTCTGATCCCGACATGGAGGTCATGGTGTAGACTTGCGTATCATCGAGCTCGACTTCCACGTCCGCGCTGGATCCACATCTTCTACAGCAGCGGCTTGCGTCAGGAGGTGTCCAGGCCCGGCGTCCCTGGGCGGTGCCACTCGCGGCTCCTACCGGTGGCGGCCCGGCGGTGGCACACGGGTCCGGTATGGATCGGGATGCATCTTTGGGAGTTTTGGCGGAGTTTGTACAGCAGGCTCACACGAGTCCGACGGAGGTTCCAGTGTAGGAGATCTGCGTGTCATCGAGGTCGACATCCACGCTAGGACAGGAGCCGGACGTTCTGCAGCAGCAGGTTGCATCACGAGGAGTGCAGGTCTCATGTGCCTTGGCGGTGCCACTTGCGACTCCGACCGATACCGGCCTAGCAGTGGTACATGACTCTCGCGCAGATCGGGATACCCCACACGGATTTCCGGGGGCGTTGGCGTACGAGACTCATACTTGCCCGACAGTGGTCGCAGTGCACGAGCAGAGTCGACCGGCTGGTCTGTTGGAGGTTGAGGCGTTCTTGAGAGCAGCAGTTCTCAGAGATGTTGCCGAATCATATGCTATAGCAGACACAGCAGGCTCCACCGCCTCATCTGCGCTACTTGTGCACAAGCTCCAGCGTGAGGTGTCGTTCAGGTTCCCACAGCCTCTGGGTTCCCGTACACACGGAGCAGCGACATACATGCCGGAGTCAGATGATGGTCCGTACTCTATCATCGAGCAGGTGGCAGCGACCAGTCTTCCCGGCGAGACAGTGCGTGAGCGCCAGCTGCGCTTGCTGGTTGCCTTGACGGGCATTGTCGAGCCGGAGCCCTGCACACCTGTTTCCACGACGGTGGCAGTTGACGACAGTGGTGGAGATCCCTACATGCAGATGGAGTCCCCTCGTCAGCAGGAGATGAGTTGTGCACCTTCGTGTTCACCTGCTAGTGACCTTGCTGATCACATGGATACTGAGAGTGGCAGTACCTGCACGGACAACGTTTCCACATGCTCTACAGACTCTGACAGCTCCTCCTTCTCCTTCTCTCTCGGCATGCGACCGCTCACTCCTCGCATGACAGACACGAGCTGTGATGTGGATGTGACACCTGCAGCTGCATCCGATGTTCCAGCGTCTTGGCACATTGCGAGCTTGGTTGACCCCCAGGAGGATGCAGCAGCACCAGTTCCATCGTCTGCAGCATCATAGATGCAGATGGCGTTGTACTCACGAGTTGTGCAGTCTGCATGTGCAGCATCCAGTGAGGCAGGGTTTATTCTACACCAGGTCGACATCGGCCACCTCGACATGTCCAAGGCAGATTACGCCGACCTGCAGGAGCGTGTAGTGATGCTGCAGCGGGAGATGATGGCAGCGTGTGAGCGATTCTCACAGGATGGCAGCATCGGCACGACCCCTGCGCCAGCAGCATCTGGCACACCTATGCTTGGGGAGCATCTTGTACGCGCTCCGCGTATGACGTCCGTTGGAGACACTGTCAGAGGAGAGGTGAGCGTGCCTTCGGCTTCCCCCATCCTCGCTCCTATCGACCCCATCATCGCTCCTCCTTCTGCTGCCGTCACGTACCTTCATCCACCCGACTCACTTACCCCATCTTCATCTTCATCCGCGAGTGGTGATCCGGTTCATCGTTCCAGCTCTCCTCCTCCGGTAGTACACCCTTGTGTCTCAGGGTCTCCTATCCCGTATCGGAGGCCAGCTCCGCCACTTCATCCACGCACGCGTGCTGCTCGCCCATTCTCGTTCCTCCGGCGTACACAGATGCATCACGGCAGTGCGGAGGCAGGAGAGACTGTGAGTTGGGACCCTTGGCAGTCACGCGAGGACTGGTATACCCCAGGTGATGCAGATTCACGTGAGGAGTTGTAGCCGGAGACACCACTTCGTCTTTGAGGGAGGGAGTCGACTCACAGGTGACAGGGGGAGCTGTCTCTACATGTTGGACACACCACATGACTCATCGCCCAGGATCTGTTCAGATACATCAGCATCTCCATNATCTTCATCTTCATCCGCGAGTGGTGATCCGGTTCATCGTTCCAGCTCTCCTCCTCCGGCAGTACACCCTTGTGTCTCAGGGTCTCCTATCCCGTATCGGAGGCCAGCTCCGCCACTTCATCCACGCACGCGTGCTGCTCGCCCATTCTCGTTCCTCCGGCGTACACAGATGCATCACGGCAGTGCGGAGGCAGGAGAGACTGTGAGTTGGGACCCTTGGCAGTCACGCGAGGACTGGTATACCCCAGGTGATTTAGATTCACGTGAGGAGTTGTAGCCAGAGACACCACTTCGTCTTTGAGGGAGGGAGTCGACTCACAGGTGACAGGGGGAGCTGTCTCTACATGTTGGACACACCACATGACTCATCGCCCAGGATCTGTTCAGATACATCAGCATCTCCATCGAGGACATCGCTCCCAGGTTCATCTTCCCAGGGGGAGTGTTGTGTGCACCTTGACCTGACGCAACGTCATGGGAGATGCATGGGGAGGTCCATGCTCTGTTATAAGCATCTACAGCATCCCGCATGTGGGTCATGTTGCGTGTCTGCACAGCTGCATACAAATGGTAGCACACTGTTGGTCGAGACTCGAACACTTGGTGCATTGCACCAGTGTCACGAGGAGACCATGTGATCGTATGTCTTAGTGTGTCGCTATACTGTGTGTGGAATTATGCATGCGAGCTGTAGATCGAGACCCGGATACTTGGTGCATTGCACCAGTGTCACGAGGAGACCATGTGATCGTGCGTCTTAGTGTGTCGCTATACTGTGTGTGGCATTGTGCATGCGAGCTGTTGGTCGAGACCCGGACACGTGGTGCATTGCACCCGTGTAACGAGGAGATCCTCTCTTGATCCTGTGTTTGGATGATACTGTTGAGTTTGATTGCTCGTAGTGGTCGAGACCCGGACCCTGGTACCGCTAGTGTCACGAGGAGACCATCTTGTCCTCTGACATGTGTATGAGGTGCATTACACTGGTTTGTGTGTGTGTGCATCACTCCTCTCATAGTCGAGACCCAGACACTTGGTGGGTTGTGCCAATGTCCAGGGAGACCCTGGATGGATAGCAGACGAGTGTGTGTGTGTGTGTGTGTGTGTGTGTGTGTGTGTGTGTGTGTGTGTGTGTGTTTGTGCGAGTTGACTCATGTATGTTATGGCTTCCCATGCATTGTTGTTCCATGCCTTCGCTCATTCGTTCTGGCGTGGACGACTATGTCAGCCAGGGGGAGTGTTGGTTTGTGTGGCTTCCACCCGTCACGACCGACACTGCTAGTTTATCGATATACCCACATTCGGGGTATATGGCAGAGGAGGGCGTGACGACACGACGGGCCTCCGGACTACACCGAGACTTCTCCAGCACCTACGACAGCACTGGCGAGACGCGGTCGATGCGTTCCGACAGCCATGTAGGCTTGTCAGGAGGTAGGAGAGTTTTCTCGGTGGGTTCAGACCCGCGCACCCGGTTGACTGTACCGGTGCGACGAGGAGACCCGATGGCTATTGTGGGGCTTCCGATGTTCGGAAAGCCGTTTGTGATGTCTGGACGTTGATTCCGAGATGTTTTGACACTGCTCATATTTTCTCGGTGGTCGAGACCCGAGCACTCGGTGAGCTGTTCCGGTGCCTCGAGGAGACCACCTTTGTTGCTCTCGTGGTGTATGCAGTGTGTTCTCCCTGTTGAGTCATTTCGGTTCAGCAGGGGTGACGGGGCCCGATGCGGTTAGCTGCTGGCGCCCCTGCATAAGCCCGCTAGAGGCTCATTTGTAAACTCTCCTTGTTCTTTATATTCAGCGTTCCAGACTTAGCCAAATTCTTGCCGTCTTGCATCGCACTCACATACAGAGCTCATATTCGTTTTTGCATGGGCCTGCATGCCCTAAAATCATTTCCAATTAAAGCAAACTGTACAGGTCGACAGAAACGTCACAAACCAAAACAGACCCAACTTGCATGCACATGCCGCCCGCAGTAAAGCCACATCCCAAGACACGATCACGTGGTCTCCTCGTGACACTGGTGTAACGCACCAAGTGTCCGGGTCTCGACCAACAGTGTGCTACCATCCACATGCAGCTATGCAGGCACGTAGCATGAGCCACATGCGGCATCCTATAGATGCTCACAACAGAGCATTGACCTCGCCATGCATCTCCCATGACGTCGCGTCAGGTCGAGGTCCACACAACACTTCCCTTGGGTAGATGAACCTGGCAGCAATGTCCTCGATGGAGATGCTGATGACGTAGCTGAATAGATCCCGGGCGCTTAGTCATGTGGTGTCTCCATCATGTAGAGATAGCTCCTCTTGTCACGTGCGAGTCCACTCCTATGCTCAAAGACGAAGTTGTGTCTCCGGGTACCACTGCTCACGTCAATCTGCATCACCTCGAGTGTGCCAGCCCTCGCGTGACAGCCAAGGGTCCCAACTCACAGTCTCTCCTCTCTTTGCTCTACCGCGATGCATTTTTATATGACGGAGGAAAGAGAATGGGCGAGCAGCACGCAAGCGTGGATGAATTGGCGGAGCTGGCCTCTGAGCCGAGATAGAGCATCCTGAGGCACAGGGGTATACCTCCGGAAGAGAGTTGGAGCGACAAACCGGATCACCACTCGTGGATGAAGATGACGATGGGGCAGGTGAGTCGGGTGGATGAAGGTGCGTAATGGCAGTAGTAGAAGAAGATGGAGTGATGATGGGGTCGACAGGAGCGAGGATGGCGGAAGCTGAAGGCACGCTCACCTCTCCTATGACAATGTCTCCAACGGACGTCATACTCGGAGCTGGTACAAGATCCTCCCCGAGTATGGGTGTGCAAGATGTTGCTGGCGGAAGGCTCCTTCCGATAGCAATGATACTCCCCTCCTCTAAGAATCGCTCATGCACTGCCATCATCTCCTAATGTAGCATGCCTACACGCTCCTGCAGATCTGCACAATCTACCTCGGACAAGTTGAGGTGGCCCATGTCGACCCGGTGTAGGATGAACTCTGCCTCACTGGATGTTGCACATGCAGACTGCACAACTTGTGAGTACAGCGCCATCTACATCTCTACAGCTGAAGACGATGGAACTGGTGCTACTGCATCCTCCTAGGGGTCAACCAAGCTCGCCATGTGCTGAGACGTTGGAACATCGGATGCAGCTACGGGTGTCGCATCCACATCCCAGCTCGCGTCTGTCATGCGAGGAGTGAGCGGTCGCATGCCGAGAGAGAAAGAGAAGGAGTCGTTAGAGTCCGTGGAGCATATGGAAATATCGCCCGGGCAGGTATTGCCACTCTCAGCGTCCATGTGATCAGCAAGGTCACCAACAAGTGAAAACGAGGGGGCAAAATTTAGCTCCTGCTGATGAGGTGACTCCATCCGCGTGTACGGATCTGCTCCAATGTCCTTGACTACCGTCGTAATGGACACAGGTGTGCAGGACACCGGCTCGACAATGCCCCTCAAGGCGACGAACAAGCATAGCTAGCGCTCACGCACTGTCTTGCCAAGAAGGCAGGTCGCTACCGCCTGCTCGATAATAGAGTGAGGACTACCATCTGACTCCATCATGTATTTTGCTGCTTCGTCATTTGCATGGGACCTGCAGACTAAAGGAACATGGATGACTCCTCACGCTGAAGCTGGTCCTCAGGTAACGCAGATGACACAGTGAAGCCTGTTGAGTTTGCGACATCACATGTGTCAATGACACCACTTAGAACAGCTGCTCTCAAGAATGCCTCAACCTTCAAAAGAAAAACCGGCCGACTCTGCTCATGCACTGCGACTGTTGCCGCACTGGTGTGAATCTCGTGCGCCAACGTCCCCGGAGATCCGTATGTCGCACCTCGATCCGCACAATACTCCTGTGCCACCGCTAGGTCGCCACCGATCGGAGTCGCGAGTGGCACCGCCCAAGCATGCGGCACCTGCACTCCTCTTGATGCAACTTGCTGTTGTAGAACGTCTAGCTCCTATCCCATCATAGATGTCGAACTCGATGACATACATGTCTCAAGCCCTACAACCACCACCGGACTGGTGTGAGCCTACTGCAGACACTCTCCCAAAATTCCGGTAGACACATCCTGATCCATACGAGACTCCTGTGTCGCCGTTGGGCCTCCACCAGTCGGAGCCACGAGTGGCACCACCCAAGGACGCCGTGTCTACACTCCTCCAGATGTAACCTGCTGTTGCGGAAGATCTGGGTCCAGTCCGGACGTGGAAGTCAAGCTCGATGACACAGAAGTATCCACCTTGAATGCCATGTCGAGATTGGACTCCACGCAATGTGCTGTCACCGTATCATCTGAATCTACCTGAGCTGACGCTCCGGCACCGCGGCCCGGCACGAGTGCGGATCATGTCGCTACAGTCACATCAGGCAATCGCGGTGACCACACTCCCCCTCGACAGGTACAGCAACTGAGGCCGAGGAGGTGGAGGATGTATCAAAACCGGCGCGAGCACGACGTGCGGAGCGCTGACGCCGATGTCATTGAGAAGAACCATACGAATTGAATGGGACCAACGGCGCTTTGTTCCGTTAAGTGTGGAGCACGAGAGCTCCAAAACCCTAGTGCAAAGTCAAAGATTTACTACAAGTGCTCTAGTAACAACTTAGCCCCTTGTTACGGGTAAGACTCGCTAGTCGAGTCTCACCCATTGGCGGTGAGCTTTGCTCGCTGCCGCTTGACGGGGTGCGAGGGCGAAATCGCCCTGTGTGCCCAGAAAAGGTGCGATTGCACCTACGAAGTCACATACTAGGTCAGAAACTACGAAACCTAAACTAGACCTACAAACATGCAAGTTGGGGTCTAATCTAGGTCGCGCATCACAGCGAGCACAGTATGCCACATGAATTGCAAGGACACAAATAGGTCTGCTAGTGGGGGCAGGCAAGGGTCGACGGCCGGCGGAGCGCGTGAGACAAGGGAGCAACACCGCCACGTGACAGGCTTGGCGAGCACGTGTCACAGCTATCAGCGTGGATCACCACCGACCGCCGATTCCTCATGCAGTGCACACCCGAGGGCACATATGCACGAATACATGTACAGAGGGTTATCACGCCCCCTTGGCCGAGGGTGTTATAGGCATGCAACCAAGCAGATGGATTTGAGACATAAGGGAGGATGATGGAAGTGCCTTAGTGAGAAAGTCAGCGAGTTGCTCACTTCCAGGCACTACGCACACTTGGACAATGTCTGCTTCGAATTCTTCTCGGACAAAGTGATGTTCAACACCTATGTGCTTAGTGCGTGGTTGCAGTACACTGTCATTTGCCGTGATGCGACGTGCAGCAGAGCTATCACTGTACAGTTGTACGGCCCCCACAACCGTGCCCAGCTCCCCCAACAGCTGTTGCAACCAAGTTGCTTCACATGCGGCTTCTCCCAATGCCATGTATTCTACTTCAGCCACACTACGTGCAACACATGACTGCTTTGCACTGTGCCATGACACAGTGGTACCCCACAAATGGAAGACATACCCCCCCCATTGCGTGCATTTTGGTCTCGTGCATAGTCACTATCACAATACCCATCGATTAAGGGAACAGTGCCAGAGGAGAAGACGATACCCATGGATGCAGAAGTTTCAGCAAAGCCTTTTGATGTGCACTACGGGGTTGCTGGTTGAATTGGGCGAGCTTGTTCACTCCACAGGCAATATCCGGTCGGGTGGTGGAGGAAAGGTAGGTGAGGCTGCCAGTGATCTGTCTGTACAGTGTGGGATCCGTGTCAGGTCCGTAGTCAGTGGTATGAGGGTCAGGAAGATGTCCGTACACATCTGGACTCATCGGTGAATGCTGTGTGGGGAGATGCTGCACAAGGTGAGAGAATCGGCCTGTTAAATGTGCTATGAACCGTCCCTGGTATAATGTCAAGGTGCGTGCAGCTTTGTTGTGCGTGGTGGTCATACCTAGGAAGTTGTGTGCTTCTCCCAGGTCAGTCATGCGGTAGTGTGCAGTAAGCAGTGCTTTTGTATCTTGAACAAGAGAGAGAGAGAGAGAGGGTGAAAGAATTAGTAGGTCATCCACATATACGAGTAGGGCCACTGGAGTGCCGCCAACACCGCGGATGAACAGGGAGGGATCAGACATACTTTGTAGAAATCCTCCCAGTTCTAGTGTTTGGCTGATTTCTTTGTTCCAATACCGTGGTGCCTGTTTCAGTCCGTACAATGCCTTTAGCATAAGCCAGACTCTGTCTGTCCCGTCCGTGAATCCGGGTGGTTGTTCCACATAAATCTCCTCTTCTAGTGGTCCGTTCAAAAAGGCCATTCTTGACATCCATTTGATGTATTTCCCAGTCCTCGTGTGCCGCAACCCCTAGCAGCACGCGACCTGACGTGTACTTGCCCACGGGGGTGTAAGTGTCTTTAAAACCTTGTCCTGATATCTGGTGAAAACCCTTGGCCACCAGTCGAGCTTTGTATTTTTCAAACATTCCCTGCACATTCCGTTTGACTTTGAACACCCACTTTAGGTCAATGGATTTACGTCCGGGGGGAAGAGGCACCAATGTATAAACTTCATGCTCAAGGAGGGCGTTCAGCTCATTGATCATAGCCTTTTACCACTCTGTTGCATCAGGGCGCCCCCTTGCCTCTTCGACGGTGAGAGGCTCTGGATGGATAGCCACAGGTTGTGTGGGACCAGCTGTGTGATAGAACTGTCTGTAGTCCACCCTGGCCACGTTGCGCTGTAAGCGACGGACTGGATCAGGCTGGACAGGACTGTTTTGCACTGGGGTCAAGCCAAGTGGCGACTCTGAGGAGCCTGCACTGGTGCTTGCAAGATCAGCCGGTGTAAGCAAGTTGGTAGGGACTGGTGTGACCTGGCCCGAGACTTTGTTCTCTCTCGACAGTGGTGCAACCTTTGGTTGTGTGGTGGGAACAAAGATGGGTACACTCACGTACTCAGGGTATCGCTGAGGAACAGTGAGCACCGGTGCATGCTTGAGTCCCTTGAACGCCTTGTATGGCATGTGTTCTAGGAATGACACATCACGACTCTCGACAAACGTATGTTGCACTGGGTCCCAAAACCTCCATGCCTTCGAAGCATGAGCGACTCTGACAAAGACACACCATCTACCTCGTGGACTTAAATCATGGCTACGTTGTGGGTCAGCAAACCACACACACGCCATAGTTCCCCACACACGTGTAGGGCATAATTCTGCCTTCTGCTTGAACCATCTCTCCCAGGGAGTGATGGTCCTAGGCAGAGGCCCTTGTGGTATTCTGTTCCATACCCAGGTAATGTACTTGACAGCTTCCTCCCAGAATCCAAAGGTCAGACCAGACTCTGCCAGCAGGGTACGCAGAGCATCGCCTAACATTCTGTGCCATCGCTCGGCCACCCCATTTTGTTGAGGTGTATACGGTGCGGTAGATTGATGCACAATGCCTCTAGCTTTCAGGTCTGTTTTGAGTGGACCTAGAAATTCTCCACCCCTATCTGTACGGAGGATGCGCAGAGAGCACCCAGTCTGTTGCTCAGCAAGGGGAATCCACTCCATGATTGCCTGTTGTACATCCGCTTTGGCTTTGAGCAGGAAATCCCAGCAAAAACGGCTGTAATCATCGGTTAGTTTCAGGACGTACAGTGACACGTACTGGACTGAGGAGACCGGCATGGGTCCAGTTAAGTCAGCATGCACCAAATCAAGGGGTACCTCCCTGACATGTTGTGATAAAGGAAAACTCTGACGGTGTGCCTTTCCTTCCTGAAATTTCAGACAGGCAGATGCCTTCAGGCCGTGAGGACAGTTGTTTGGACTCAATCCAAGTGCAGGTTGATGTTTCAACAGATCGGTGACCACATCTGTGTTGATGTGGGCCAGTCTTCTATGGATGAGCTCAGTGTGCTTTGAGTCTGTCGTGGTCATGATGTGAGTCTGTGCTCGGTTAGTGGGCAATGCAAGGAACAGGGTTAAGCAGTACAACATGTTGGCATGCAAGGGTCCATCAGCCAGCAATGCACCGTGTGCATCAAACAGCATGCATTTTTCTGCTTGTGTCAGCATTGGCATGCCCAATTGGCGATCCAACTGCCCCCTTGACAGCAGGTTTACCTTCAGCCGAGGGACATACAGAACCCCAGTCAGCCACATGGCCCCTCCCGGTGCTTGCAATGCAACAGTCCAAATGCCCCCAACCCTCATCACCTCCCCTGAGCCCGTCCGCACACCTTCCACATCATGACTGGCATACAGAGACACAAACAACTGACGATGAGGTGACATGTGATGTGATGCTACTGTATCAAACAAACACTCGTGCATAGGCAAGACGTGTGATGTGGTGTTGTGCGTGTGCCCAAGGCACGGACCTGGCTGGGAAGCTGCAGTGCTCTCTGGAGGGATAGTGGTGGGCGTAGCCTCCTGCATGTCAGCGAGCTGCGAGGTCGCCATGTCGTTGTACACGCGCTGGGCCCACCCTGGGACCTACACCAGAGCCGTAGCAAACAGTGGGACATAGTGCAAGGGCAGCCCATAAGGCCCAGGCTGTGGCGTCATCTGCTGCAGTGGCTGCGGCTGAAACTGATACTGAGGCGGAAGTCCAAAGGTGGCTGATGCTACTGGATGGTAGGGCGGCAGCACAGTTGGTCCATGCCCCCCAAAGTGCTCCACCGCAGGAAACTGTTGTAGTGACTGATGCTGCTACTGCGCCTACCTCTGCTGCTGCGCCTACCTCTGCTGTTGTTGTGCCTGCTACTGCTACTGTTTCTCCATCATCTGCCGCAAGAGGGAAGGGCACTGGCACCAGAACTGCCCAGCCTGGTTGCAGTAGCTACACCTCTGGTTACCACGGCCGCGACCACCGCTGCGACCACTGCCACCGAACCAGCCACGACCCCTCCTAGGGGATCCTCCACGAGAGGAGAATGACGTCTGGGTTACTACAACAGCAGCGGAAGAGGAGCTCTGATGTGCATATGCTGTTGGTGGCACCGTTGTCATGTCACGAGCCTCGCCCTTCAATATGTCTTCGTAGTTACACAGCTCCTCAAAAACGGAGGCGAGGTCAATGAGCTCGATCTCAGCGACTGGGTGGCGACGCAGTAGGTCACGCTGGAACTCCTTGTACTGCTCGCCGAGGTGGAGCAGCACTATGTCTAGCCACTCAAGGACAGAGCACGAGGTGCCTAGACCCAAGAGCCGTCGACGAATGTCCATGGCCTCATCCTAGAACTCAGTGACTGGCGCGCCTGGTTTAGGATAGAGGTTGCAGAGGCGATCTCTCAGCGTCACGACGAGAGTCATTCCCTGTTCTTCTTGTCGCGTGGACAGGTGGCGCCAGGCATCATGGGGTCGAGCTGCACCACTACGTGGATCGGAGGGATCCTCACCTCGGCCGCCAAAGCAAAAATGGCGCAAAGTGTAGGCTTGTGGGTTTGGCAGAGCACGTGTTAGTGCATTGAATGCGCGTAGTAGCATGAGATCGGTTGCGGCATCTAGAGGTGGCCGAATGTAAAGTCCCTCCAACCCATGCTCTGTCGTCCAGGACAAGAAGATGTCCCTCCATGCCAGGTAATCCCTTGTCCCAAGCTACGGAGGGGACAGTTCCTTTTGGTCTAATCCAAGATGCGCCATTGCGGCAGCAGTGAGGGTGACATTAAGAACGTTGCCACCACTACCGACATTGCCGACACTGCCGGCACCTCTGTTTGTCCCATCTACCTCGCTCATGATGCTTGGGAAGTGGGTCCGGTGGTTTGCCTAGCTCCGGACGGTGCTGGAAGTGACCAGGAAAATTTTGGCAGCACTTTGCCGGACCCACTTTGGGCCCAGTTTTCTGCCGAGAGCCCGAAGCTCTATGGGGAAGCCGCCAGAGACGTCCTGAGACCCTGCAAGTGTGATCCCGCCCCTCCCAAACCCTTTGCCCACCCTCAAAACCACAGTTGGGCACTTTGGGGAGGCCCTTGGTGTGCCGTGAAACCTCCTTTCGGCGGCGGCTCTTTGTCCCAGGCTTCCACTACGTGCGCGAAGCCCTGCTAGGGCTTGCGCGACCCCTTGGGGCTTGATCGAAGCCTTAAATCTGCTTCGCCGCCCTGTATAAGCCCGCCGATCCTAGCTGACGTGGCGTCCAAGTGGCGGCCGCCCCTTTTGTCAGCTCCTGCGGTCGGCTCTTGTCCTCCTCAGGCCCAGAAGGTAGCTCTGATACCATGAGAAGAACCATACAAATTGAATGGGACCAACGGCGCTTCGTTTCGTTAAGTGTGGAGCACGAGAGCTCCAAAACCCTAGTGCAAAGTCACAGATTTACTACAAGTTCTCTAGTAACAACTTAGCCCCTTGTTACGAGTGAGACTCGCTAGTCGAGTCTCACCCATCGGCGGCGAGCTTCGCTCGCCGCCGCTCGACAGGGTGCGAGGGCAAAATCGCCCTGTGTGCCGAGAAAAGGTACGATTGCACCTACGAAGTCACATACTAGGTCAAAATCTATGAAACCTAAACTAGACCTACAAACATGCAAGTTGGGGTCTAATCTAGGTCGCGCATCACAGCGAGCACAGTATGCCACATGAATCACAAGGACAAAAATAGGTCTACTAGCGGGGGCAGGCAAGGGTTGACGGCCGGCGGAGCGCGTGAGACAAGGGAGCAACGCCGCCACGTGATAGGCTTGGCGAGCACGTGTCTTCGCTATCAGCGTGGATCACCACCGACCGCCGATTCCTCATGTACTGCACACCCGAGGGCACATACGCACAAATACATATACAGAGGGTTATCAGTCGCAAGGTCACTTGACTGGAACGACTGCATAAAGACATGTCATT
The DNA here is from genome assembly GCA_023375785.1 of Penium margaritaceum. Taxonomy (NCBI): domain Eukaryota; kingdom Viridiplantae; phylum Streptophyta; class Zygnematophyceae; order Desmidiales; family Peniaceae; genus Penium; species Penium margaritaceum. Next base: position 69,360 of record SZWC01012220.1, on the reverse strand, counting down.
GGGAGGTGGCGTCCTGATCGCAGCAGAGTGGAGGATCGAAAGGATGGTGGCAGCCTGGGACCCGCTGGCAGGTGGAGCTGAAGGTATACCATTGGATGAGGAAGGAGAGGATGGAGGAGGTGGGATCTAAGAGGCCATCAACAACCGAGAAGCAGAAGCACGCTCAGTGACGACGAGGTCATAAACCCGCTGCACCGTTTGCCGCAGGCCATGGATCTCGGCGAATATGCTCGCCAGAGGTCTAGCTAGGGGATCTACCAACGCCGGCAGATTCGTATGATGTGGAGGACGCAGGCTTGGACAAGGCTTTAGCCAAGGTGGATACCAGCCGGGAGGGCGCGTCGAACAGCAACGCCAACCATGACGTCCATCACCACAGTAGTAACAGGCGAACGTGCAGGGCGCTGTTCAGATGTCTGCGCACTCATCTCGTGCGCTAGACGATGGATAAGTACCGAGGGCACCTACTCCCGGAGGTCAACACCAAGCCACAGAAGACGATGAGGCCAGTAGGTACTATCACTCCTGGAGGTCACAGCGTCCGGGTCAGTAAACGTGACCAGGCGGGACGGGCTGCACTACCACAGTACGCCCGGAGACTAGAGTCTGACTAACTGTGACCACTAGTGTTGCTACCACTAAAAGAGCGAAGACTGCTCCAAGACAAGAAGGGGTGGGGGCTGCAGGTGTGGCTGCTGCTCCAACCGGTAGACGACCCAGCCATCGGAGATGGAAAGACTTGAATCTACCGTGGATCCTACGGAGTGAAGTGCAATCCACGGGCCCCGTGAAGACGCCGGTTTAGGACGCGTCTCGAAAAAGAAGTCGTCGCCGACAAGAGTTCGCTGTCGGCCGGAAAGGGAGACTACAAGCTCTGTAGCAACTGCTCTTTACTATGCAATCGTCGACACTCCAACGCCACCGCCGTTGTTGCTACGGATGCGATTGTCCTTGCTATGGCTGCTACAAGTACGAATGTTGCAACCGTTGCTGGACGGGTTGCGGCTGTGGTTGTCAGCGGCAGGGATTGAGAGATTCTTTTGTTGTTGTTCCCCTCACTCTTCACCCTTTTTTTTTGTTCCCTTCTCTGCTCGCCCTTTTTTTCCTCTTTCCCACTCACTTTTAGGCATGCCCCTTTTCGTGTTTTTTCACTTGTACCCCCTTTTCTCGATTGCCCCAAAGTTGGGGCAGCGAAGAAAGTACAAGGAGAGGGGGGGGGTTGTCCAGCTTGTCCGGCCCTCCCTCCCATTCACTACTCGCTCACTCGCTAAGCGAGCAAGCAAGTGGCAGACGGAGAGGGAGGGGGTTGGCCCCTCTCCATCGTCGGTCCCTCCATCGGTCTGCCGACGGCGACCAACGGGCCCCTGTGAGGGGCCCCTCGGAGGGGCTCAACGGGGCCCTCCGAGGGCCCCCTTGAAAGGAGGGGAGGGGGGCCAAAAGGGGCCGACGGGCCACCTCGGAGAGGCCCCCTAATGGGGGTCGAGGGGGCCCCTCGGAGGGGGTGGGGGCCCTCACAAGAGGGGTCCGAGGCCCTCCTGTAGCAGCAGCTGCAACGGGGGGTGCAGCTGCTGCGGTTGCTGCTGCTGCCGCTGGTTCCGCCGCAGCTGCTGCTGTTGTTGCTCTATGCAGCAGCTACTACTGTTGCTTGATGCTGCCGACGTTGCTATTGCCATTGCTTCCGCTGCTGTTGTTGCTAAACTGCGCAAGACTTGCTGCTGCTGCTTGTTGCTACCGCGGCTGCTGCTTGTTGCTACCGCCGCTGCTGCTTACTGCTACACGATACTGCTGCTGCCACCACTGCTACACTGGCTGCTACTACTACTACTATGTGATGTTGCTGCTAACGTCGCTACTCCAGCGGCGGATGCACTACTGCTGCTACTGTTGCTGCTACTGCTACTCTACCGCAACGCGGTTGCTACTACTATTGTTGTTGCCTCCTGTGCAGCTGTTGCAAATGCTAGTGCTAGCCGTAATTGCTAATGCTCCTGTGCATGGCTCACCGCCCCTGTGGCATTCACGTGCAGTCATTTCGCGCTCCTTCATGCTGCTGCCGGCGTGGCGCCACGTGGCGCGTTCTCTTCGCGTTCCACCCACTACTGCCGCTTCTGTTGCTCACACGCCCCCCTGTGCTCTGATACCAAATTGGAAATGTTTTAGGGCATGCAGGCCCATGCAAAAACCAACATGAGATCTGTGTGTGAGTACGATGCCAAACGGCAATTATTTGGCTAATCCTGAAACGCTGTATGCAAAAGAACAAGGAGAGTTTATAAATGAGCCCCTAGCGGGCTTATATAAGGGTGCCGACAGCTAGCCGCACCGGGCCCCATCACCCCTGCTGAACCCAAATGAGTCAACAGGGAGAACACACTGCATACACCATGACAGCAACAAAGGTGGTCTCCTCTAGGCACCGGAACAGCTCTCCGAGTGCCCTGGTCTCAACCACCGAGAAAAAATGAGCAGTGCCAAAAAATCTTGAAATCAACGTCCAGACATCACAGACGGCTTTCCGATTATCGGAAACCCCGCAAAAGCCATCGGGTCTCCTCATCACACCGGTACAGTCCACCGGGTGTGCAGGTCTCAACCCACCAAGAAAACTCTCCTACCTCCTGACAAACCCACATGGCTGCCGGAACGCATCCATTGCATCTCGTCGGCATTGTCGTAGGTGGTGGAGAAGTCTGTGTGTAGTCCGGAGGCCCGTCGTGTTGTCACACCCTCCTCTACCATATACCCCGAATGTGGGTATATGGGTAAACTAGCGGTGTTGGTCGTGATGGGTGGAAGCCACACAAACCAACAGGTATTGGACACTTGAAGGAAGAGCTCCTTAGCAGGACATGTACAGGGTCACAAGATAGTGGGAAATAGCAGCCACAAGCAAGAATTAGGTGATTCTGCAAGTGAGCAAGAGCAAAGAGCGAGTTGTTCCACCTTCAATTATGGGATTCACTCAAGGCCAGCCACAAGCCACATACTCTCGGCCGGGTTTTTCCACGATTGGGCTACTGATGAATAGTGGAAGCATTATCCCCACAGAATTCATATCCGGGCTAGCTGAATAACTCAAGAAAGCCCCTCCCCACCCCTCCCAATCATTAAACCACTCAAACGCCAACAACTGTAACCAAGTGCAATATCTCAAGTACCGTGACAATGCAGTCTGCACAATGGTGTCCTTGTGCATAATCGGGGGACAACCCATGAGTAGTTTCACAAACACGTGATCTCCTTGTGTCATTGTAAAGGTCGCGGACAAAGCTTTGGTGAGGACCATGCCAGCCATTTCCTCAAGTCCCACCGCCTGTGACGGCTGTGTCTCTAGCTCCTATACTAAGGTCATCATTGGATTTTGTGGAATGGCAATCTCAGTCCGCTTGAGGGTTTTTTCCCCTTGCAATCATGAGGAGCAATTGTAATCAACAATCCCGAGCAGGGAGACTCCAATACTTCAAGTCCCCGGAGGCCCATTTCCGTTCTAAACCTTACCCCCTTGTTTAGGGACCCTAACAAGGGATGTATACCACAAACTCGTGAGTGCGGGCGAGTTTTATCGAGAAGTGTGTCAACTTAGCATGCATTTGCATCTTTGTTTAACTTTTTTTACGCGACGGTGCAAAATCGCCGCGTGCTAGGTATGCTAGACGATTTCCTGCCTAGCTTTGTCTTGGTCGCACGCCCTCTCTCTCGTTCACCCCCTCCCCTCGTACATCTCACCTCAACTGGCGAGGATGGGAGGACAAGGGTCAGGGTGCGGGGCCACTGGCTTTGCTTTGGAGGCCTGGTGGCCCCTCAGTTGCCGATCAAGCCCCCACCTTGATCGGTCGCTAGGGCTGGCCGGCGGGTGGCCGGCCGGTCAACTGACTGCCGGCTGACCATCCACCCGGCTGGTTGCATGCTGGCTGGTGGCTAGCGCGTGGCTGGCCACCAGAATGGTGAGGAGAGACAAACCGGCCATCCCGCTACATTCATCTCCGCTTATTATGAACCGTCCCAGATTATAAATAACAAGTAGGAGCATTGGGTAGTGAGCATCAACATTGTGAAAACAAAATGATCTCCATTTGCCTGTGAAGACATGAATACATGCATGACACTTGGACCTAAGTTACAACTTGTCGGTCAGCAAAACTAGTAGCCTCCCCCCTTTAGGCAGGAGTGTCCACATGACAACCATGTTGGACATCCCCAACCTTCTATGGTCACTGCCCATGAATGCCGCCCTGCAAGAACGTTGTTCACATTTTTGCCGTTCAGGTAGTACCTCTTGCCATCAATCTGTGCAAGCTGCAAGCTTGCTTGAATACACATTGACCACCCTTGTGGGCAGCCAAGATTTGGGCTCCCATGAGCTATGTTCAGGTCAAATGAACGAGGTACCTCCATGACAACATGTGATCGGAGTGTACGCTTTCGGTGTTGGAGTAGGTGAAGGACATCGTATAATCTGTCAATAGCAAGGACTCGGTGGCTGAACGGTTCCGTCTATCGTGTATGGAGCTAGGATGCTCACATGAAACACGTCATGTATCTTCATACTCGGTAGAAGCAACATTTGGTATGCCACTGGCCACAATAGAAAATGACCCAATCCACTTCGATAGAAGTTGTGCTCCTCGTGACTTCAGCCGAAGGTTCTTAGTAATAAGTAGCACTTTGTCACCGATGTCAAACAAGACTTGGCAGTGTCTCTTTGTCAGTGAGTGCCTTTTTGTCATTGTCGAGCAGCTTCAAATGTGACCCTTCACCTCCTCTAACAAGGAGTCTATACATTTGGCAAAGGCTTGAGCTGAAGGAGCCTGTACTCCCACTCTTCACCAATGAAGAGGACCACTATTCACAAACGGTGTGAATTCTGTAGACTCATTTGTCGAGTTGTTCACCGCAAAATCTGTCGGTGTTAGGAATTCATCTTTGTCGTTCATGGCAAGGTTTACGTACATGCGGAGCATCTACTCCAAAATACGATTAATGCGTTTATTTTGGTCCGTCTGTTTGAGGGTGAAGCATTGTTAACTTGTACGACTTCGTGCTGAAGTACTGTTGCATGTTTTGGTAGAACATACTATCATTTATTTTCTTGATCGAACATAATGTGCAACGGCAAGCCGTGGTACTTCACGAAACCCTCAAAGAAAAAGCAAGTGATCTCCTCAACGTTCACATCAACAGTTGTAGGAATGAAGTGTGCCATCTTTGTGTGAAGATCCACATCAACAGTTGTAGGAATGAAGTATTGTATTGTGGCCATGGGCCGTGTACAGAAGACCAAAAACAAAGTCCATGCCGACACACTCGTATGGAGTCCTAGGGATGGGAAGTTGTTGGAGGAGTCCAACAGACATTTTGTTATTAGCCTTATGATATACCGCACTGCCCCTTACATTTGACAACTTTTTTAAACTGAATTTAGTGACTCTTACATTGGATTATAATCTCCAGCTTTCTAATTTTGGGCCTGTTTCGTCCAAAGCCCTTGGATTTTACTGTTGTTTGATGTTGGTCAAAATTATTGTTCACTTCCTTGGTCTGTCCCTGGGACTCCGGTTCTAAAATCTTCTAAATGCAAAAAGGGACAGCAAAGCTGTATCTTGCAGCTTGCTCCACACATAATCTCTGAGCTCGATGTGCGTTTTGCAGGCTGCCACATCCACGTGACTTTGCACTGTTGTAGCACTGCATGCGCAACGTGTGCAGATTCACGTTCTGCATGTAGTCCTCGCGGAGGCTGAAACCGTACGTAGAGAAAATAGATTTTGGCAATTTGAGGAGTGATTCGTCTACGAGACGATAATTGTTTAGGTGCCTAAATGGTCGAAGGAAATGAATTTGTTCAGTCGAATGTATGGGGCACTACGCTAGACATGGGTCGCATGTCATGTAATGATTACAGACATCGACACTCGATCCTAGCCACCATTAGTGGTCCGAGAGTACATGTCCGGTCTTTTGAGGTTATGCATGACATGCAACTCATAGATAACTTTTCCTCATATATCTCCTGAGTACCCTACCGCTCCTATTTATCGTCGAATTGTTTTTATGGTCACAAAAGACACAATTTATCGTCGATTTTTTTCTCTTTTTAATGTCAAACCGGGTCCTAATTTTCTGTGTGGCCGTCAGGGGTGGTACAAAAAAAATCGACCTGGTGAGGTCGATTCCTGGCGTGGGCCAACCTCACCAATTCGCCCGGCCGGCGACTTTGCACAGAAATGTGCGAAGTCGCCGGCGGTCCAGGAATCTCGCTCGGCGATTCAGCCGAGCGAGATTCCTGGACACGTGGGTGGCCCTAGCTAGGACCCTTTCCACGTTGGCATGATTTCTCCCATGTTTCCGGCCGTTGGCCGGAAACATGGGAGAAATCGAATCGCAAGAGGGGTGCGATGGACGCTCTCACGTCAGAGCCCATCGCACCCCTCCGCGTGTAGGGTCGTTGTCGCATTGCCCGTGCGGCAGCGATCTTGCATTTAGGATCCCTGTTTTTTTCAGGTGTCACGGATCTGCTAACATCGCCGCTGCAACATCCAGTCGATCAAACGTTCGCAACCACATCATGGCGCAGTCAACTTCAGCCCCACAGGCGAAAGGCACTCTGATGGCGTTTTACTCGGTGTGCGATCGCGAGCAGCGATTGGCGCACGTCCAAGAGGAGGCTGACCGTCACGTCCAACGTCCAGCTCCTCCCAAAAAAACTTTGGGCCGCCGTCCACGGCTTCAGCGGGCTACAGAAATCATCCAAAGCGTCATGCAACGGACACCAACCAAGTGGCCTTCCACTCGAGGCCAGTCTGCTGGAAAGCGCAGCCGTAGGGACTGGATCGCCGAGGGCCATTTCTTCATCATCGATGCTGCAGTGCAGACTCAACAGAGTCATTATGATGTTGTTGCTTTTTTGAAAGCTGCATGGAAGGGGCCAGGTGGCACTGGTCCTTACGACGACCTGCAAGCTTCCACGCTTGGCAGCTGGTACAAAAACGGCAGCAAGGATCTCCGTGACGAGGTGCGCGCACGAGTTGCCATCGCACACAAGGAGCCTGTCTCCTCACGTGTGAATGTTGGAGGACGCAAGCGTGGCCCAAGAGCATTCAAGGATTGCCACCCGGCACTCTTTGACAAAATCTGCGAGGACATCAAGAGTCGCCGGGAGCGTGGAGCCGCTTTAAGCAGCGTCACTGTCCAAGGAATTGTCCTTGGACATGTGCAGGAGCAATGCCCAGCAGAATCGAAGGAGAATGGAGGACCTATCAACTTCTCCCGCTCATGGGTGAAGCGCCTCCTCACCGGGCACCTTAACTGGACATGGCGGCGTGCAACCACGGCGGCTCAACGTTGTCCAGTGGATTGGAAGGAGCAAGTAAGAAAATTTTTTCTTTGTCTTTTTCCGCTCGTTTTTTTTCCAACAAATCTCACCCTTTTTTTTCTTCTCATGCAGGTTCACTCCTTCCTCAAGAAGGTTGCTGTGGTTGTGGGCTTTTACAAAATTGACAAGGACTTTGTTGTGAATGCTGACCAATCCGGAATCAATGTGGTTCCAACCGGATCCATGACCTACGCAGCCAAGGTATCCGAAGATGTGAGCGTGCGTGGGGTTGACGACAAACGCATGGTGACATGTGTGGTTGCTAGCAGTGCTGCAGGTGACATGCTCCCCATGCAAGTGATTTTTAGTGGAAAGACAAACAGTGTGCAACCTAGTGGGCCGATGGCCCGTAGTGCGGTGGATGATTTTTTTTGGCACATGACCCAAACACCGAACCATTGGGCGAGTGCCGAGACCACACGCATGTGGTTTCGTTTTGTGCTTCACCCATGGTACACCCGCTTGTGTGAGGCAAAGCAACGCAAGCCTGGCCGTGTGAA
>SZWC01012220.1:46857-61460 GCA_023375785.1 Penium margaritaceum | reverse complement strand
AAGGTGCAGCCTGCAGATGTGGGCCTACAAAAACCCATAAAGAGTAGCATGGAACAGTCGTGCAAGGCATGGCTTGCTAATGAGCTTAAGAACCAAGAGGAGGTGAAATTTCACCTCAAAGAGATGAAGGAGCTTGTGATTGAATGGCTCCTAAAGGCATGGAATCATGTGAAAGATCAACCAGACATGGTGCAACGTGCATGCCGTAAGTCTGGGTTTGATGCTTGTTGGGATGCCGACATGCAAGGTGATGTGCTTGATGAAGTGCTTCGCTCGGGACGTTTTGATGCTTACATATCCCAAGTTGACGAGGCGGTTGAGGGGGAGACCTTTGAGGAGATTGATCCCGAGCTCTCTTTTGAGGATATCCATGATGATGAATAGAAGCATGTTGCATAGTTCAAGTTTATACCTACCTTAGATACCTACTTTTTAATAATATCTCATGTGATGTTGGTTCATGCGATTCTCGCCGATTTACCAAACTACAAGCGCGAAATCTGGCATTTATGTAATGGTAAGTCTGAAAATTCTGGTCACAAGCGTCCTCAATCATGGTGTAAAAAAATTGCGTCACAAAGGATCCAATTAACCTTAGGCAATGTCAGCAAGGTCATAATAAGGGCAGATTTCAAATCATTTTCTATGATACATACGAGCGGTAGGGTATGCCCAGAGGAGAAAGGAGCACTATGATGAGACCTTCGCACCTTCGTTGTGGCGAAGTTTGCCTCCATCCACACTTTCCTCTCGGTGGTTGCAGTACACGACTACCAAATCCACCAAATGGACGTCAAAAATGTGTTCCTCAGTGGTGACCTGGACAACGAAGTCTACATGGAGGTGTCAGAGGGGGTGGATGCGCCGCAGGGGAATGTGTGCCGGCTTCGCAAGGCGCTCTATGGACTGAAGCAAGATCCGCTCATGTGGTACCTCTAGATGGATGGTTTCATGGGTGAACTTGACTTCAAGCGCTGCGAGGCGGATCATAGCATGTACATCCCTAAGTAGCCGGGGCTCCACCAAATTGCCGTCCTATGCGTGGATGACCTCATCCTTGTGTCTTCAGACGAGGGGCAGCTCAAAAGCCTGAAGAAAAAGCTTGGCGGCCGGTTCAACATAACGTACATGGGCGAGCTTGACTACTACCTAGGCATCACCATCAAGAGGGACTGCAAGGCACACATGCTGCAGATGGATCAAGAAAAACATGTGCAAGTGGTGCTCCGCCACCACAATATGGAGGAGTGCAACTCCATTGGCACGGCTTTGACAACAACATGTGAGCTCAGCTCGAGCATGGGCCCGAGCACGGAGTAAGAGAAGGAGGAGATGGCTGGAGTACCGTACCAGCCGGCAATTGGGAACATAATGCATGACATGGTGGCGGCGCGGCCTGATCTTGCCTTTGCCGAGGGACAAGTGAGCCGCAAAGTTGCTGATCCGGGGCCGCTACATTGGCAAGCGGTTAAGAGAATCCTCCGCTACCTGAAGGCAATAACAGTCACGAATGGTGTTTGCGAGGGGGGGGGGAGCCCGGACTGACTCTCTCGAGTTGGTTGGCTACTCTGATGCTGATTGGGTAAGTGATGTTGATGACTGAAAGTTAATATCGGGCTATGTTATTGTGCTTGGTTGTGCAGTGGTGTCTCGGGCAAGCCGGAAGCAAACTGTGTGGCGTTTTCCAGCAACGAGGTGGAATACATTGCAAGAAGTCGATGGTGCTCAACATTGACAACATGAGTGTCATCAGCCTGATCAAGAACCCTGTGCTACATCGGAGGACCAAGCACATAGAGATCCCGCATCACTTCACACGAAACCTCATTTGCAAAGGGTGATGTGGTGCTTGTGCACTGTGGCCCAAAGCACATGCTTGCTGATGCCATGGACAGACATGATGCTACCTTCGTGGAACTTGGTATTGTTCAAGCCTCTTGATGTGCAGGTTCAGCATGGGTAGCCGCCATGGGTGATGCGTAAGGAGGAGATTGTTGGAGTTGTGCTCCTCACCATGGCAGGACTGACTCCAAAAGGAAACATGAAAAAGACAAGCCCAAGTGCCTTAGTGGTTAGTGGTGTCCACCTCTAGAGGCACGGGCCTGGATTCAAGTCCCACAAGACGAAATTCTTCCATGCCTCAAGAGAGGTGGAAAATAGGTGCTAGGAAGCTAGCTCAACCTCTAGAGTTCCTCCTTGAGTTTCTAAAAGGCTAGGTGAGGATCCAGGAAGGTGGCACACCTTCTAGAAGGGGTGGCTTGGTCTAGAAGGCATCTAGAGGTGTCTTGGTCTTCTGGATACCTTCCCATCTGCTAGAATCAAAATGAGGAATCTAGGAGGGCGCATAATCTTCTAGAGGAGAGAAGTGTTGCCTTCCTAGGTGGGAAACAGGACAGCCTACCAAGGACACTATAGAAGTCATAAAATCTTCTAGGAAGCTTCAAATCTGGCATGCTTTGGTGTTATGAAAAGCTTACATCATTGGCTATAAAATGCCACTGCTTATGAGTCTTGAAAAAGAGTTTGTATCCAGTCAATTGAGGCCAAAACTATTGCCACATTCTCCGACCAGTTTTCTAACATCATTTGAACGAGTTGCCTCCACAGTTTCAGTCTCTCCACAACCAGCTGGTGGTGTGAACCAGCCAAAGCTAGGGACCCTCCATAGTGCACACTCACCCTCAGGCCAATGGAATGTATGGAGGGTGTTCATGGACTTAAGCTAGCCATGACGAGCCACAGGTGGACCACTAGAGTGGAATCGCTCTTGTGGCAGAGATTGTAGACCCACCACATCCTGGTGAATTTTTCGGTGAGGGTGAGGACATAACGCCCTCAATCCAGGAGAAACTCGGCATGAAGGGGACTGAGAAGGTGAGAGCGGACCAACTCCAATGTGTGTAGTGCCCTATAGGTAGAGTTAGGGTTGATGTAGCGATGCATCTGAGTGTGGAAGTAAGAGAGGCAATCGGTCTCGGACGACTTCTCAAAAGATGTCATGTCAAGACCAAGGGTGTGCTGCATCCAAATGATCTTCAACACAATGTCCAAGCTCAAGTGACAAAGGTTGCAATGCAACAAGCGGTGGTGCTCGGGAGAGAGCATGCTAGTCACAAACACAAACATAGAAGAGGAAGAGGAAGGAGGCACAAAGGGAAGGCGACAAGTGATGTAGTACAGGTCATCAACTCCAAATTCACATAATACAACATCACGAGTATTACAAGTGGAGACACTCGAACATTCGGTGGAGTGCTCAACAGAGAGGCCCATCCGAGTAAAGAGATGAATAGACAGCAACATGAGGTCCATAGTAGGAACGTAGAGCATGTCAAAGATGTAACGAGGGCTAGGCAAACCATCAAAGAGTACTAACCCAACACCCTGGACAGGAAAGGATTGACCACAATGTGCAAACAGACCGAACAAACTCAACAGGACCAAGGAAAATGAAATCAGCACAACGATAAGTTATGTGGTGAGTGGCACCAGAGTCAATGATCCAAGTACCAATTGCCTCACGGCCCATTTTTTAGACCAAGCTACGGGGCAGAGAATACTCCGTTATTGCAAAACGTTGAGTGGGGACAATAGCATCACAACATAGAGCACAATTTTGGCGCTCGTCCAACCACTTTGTATAGTCAGGCCCGAAGTCATTACAAGTAGTCAACGCTCCCCTACATGCATTATCACCGGCCACAAACTCAAAAGGACAAACAAAACAGGAACTTCTGAATCAACGCACTCATACCTCCTTGAGTGTGGAGTACGAGAAGGTGATGAAGCTCCGTAAAAATGTGATCGCATGGGTCTACAGCATCAGTGTGACCGAAGGCAGTGGAGGGTCGCGAGCCGTTGTGGTTGCACGACTAGCCTGGGTGGTGCTAGAGGCAGCCGTCTGCTGGGTATGCGTGACCTGAAGACATCACATGATCCACACCTATTGAGGGATTGTGCGCACTCCCTTCTAACAACGTATTCCCCTATAGTTGTAGTACTAGAGTGAAATTCCACTGCCACCACCAGATTGTTGTGTACACTGCTTCTACTGCTGCTACTACTGCCTCTTTTCGCGGCTTCATTTGCCCTTCTTCCCCTATCCAACAATGGTCATATCTTGGGAGGAGGACGATGGAGATGAGGATGAGGACAAGGCACTGAGGAGGAGAGGTGTTAGGTGAGACGGTCATCACGCTAACGAGCGGACTTGCCTGATGGGCCAAGGAAGCCTCATGTGTGAGCGTCCATTGCAAGTAGTATTAATGGATCCAAAGGAGTAGCTCCTAGGAGTCGGTAGCTTGGAAAGAATTGTTTGGTAAAAACAAGGGGAACATATGGACGAACTCCATGTGGGTCCCGACCATGATGGTGTGTAGGATCCATAGCTGGGAGCCGCCGACGATTTCAAGGATAATGTAGATCCATTGGGCTCATTGACAATAGGCTTCAGCTGAGTCATAGGGACCTTATTGAAGGGAGTTAAAATCATAGAGATGTGTCTTCATAGTCGCATGGCTCTCGATTGCAAGCAGTGTCAGGACCAAACCCTAGTCACTGCGGAGAAAAGCTACGGTGCCCGTAGCAAAGGCTCCTCTGAACGGTTGGAAGTCGACAACAACATCTTGGGATAGGACATACAACGAATCGTGCATGGCTCTTGCCACAACCTGTGTTTGGTGGGGGTTGGCCATCAGAGACTGGTTCAAGTAACATGGCTAGACGCCCTCTGCATCAGCTCACACATGGAAAAGATTCTCTGAGTCGCCGAATCCAACATCGTTGTTGTAGCATGGCTATGGGGTCTTGAAATCCTTTGGCTACCGATCTGTAGAAAGGGCCACCTTAGGGGCATACTCAAGCAAACATGGAATCTAAATCCCACCAAAAGATGCACCAGGAGAGCGGCGTATTCAGAATAAAGACACGGGCAACATGGAATCCGGTGGTGGATTGGCCCACTGATCCAACTCAAGATGGCTCATCCCCTTGACGGCGTTTTGCACTCGTAGACCAAAAATATGTCAACCAATTACTCCAGGGACTTGTGACAGCTATTTTTGCCCGTTTTTTTTGCCACAACTGTTGTTGTCTCAGCTTACATTTGCTACTGCATGCCTTGCTCCTGCACGCCCTACTACAATGCATCCTGTTGTGGTGCAAGGAAAAGTTAGTTGAAGGACTTTTACATACTATAAGAAGTGTGTATGAAGGGAAGTGGTGTATCAGGAAGGTTGTAGGCAGGTGGAAAACAGTTAAAAATGTTGTTTGACATACTGTTTTCCTAGGAAGGTTGAAGCTTTTATGCTGGTTTTTAGTACACTGGTGCGCTTCCATACAATGCACTCTTAATGGAAATTTGGTTGAGTGGAGAGGGGGGGCTTGAAAGTGTATGTGGGGATTGCATATGGGGGTGTATGGCTGGATAGGTGGGTTGTGTGTAGAGGTATGAACTTGTGTATGTTGCTTTGAGTGATGTAGTTAGTGGTGATTTGGAGGAGGGGGTTTGGGGTGGACAGTGTATGTGGGGAGTGTAAGTGGTTGTATATGGTTGGATGTGTGGATTGTGTGTAGAAATGTGTGCTTGTGTATGTTGGTTTGAGTAATGCGTTTAAATTTGGTTGGTTGTTGTTGGGGGGGAGGGGGTGTGGGGGCATAAAGTGTATGTGGAGAGTGCAAGTGGAGGTGTATCACTGGGTGTAAGGGATGTGTGTAGAAATTTGTAATTTTGTATACTGGTTTAAGCGTTGTGGCTGAGATTGCTTGGCTGTGATTGTTTGAGGAAGGGGGGAAGGGAGGGTGGGGGTGGAAAGTGCATGTGGGGAGTGTAAGTGGAGGCGTATTGTCAAATGTATGGGTTTTGTTTATAGACGTACACTTGTGTATGGTGATTTTGAGTGATTTGGTAAGTGGTGGTTGAAAGTGCATGTGAAGCTTGCATGCGGAGGTGTATGGTTGGATAGGTGGGTTGTTTGTGGAGACATGAACTTGTGTATGTTCCTTAGAGTTATGTGTTCGGTGGTGGTTGAGAGGAGAGGGTTTGGAGTGGAAAGTGTATGTGGAGAGTGTAAGTGGAGGTGTATGGTTTGATATGTAGGTTGTGTGCAGAAATGTGTACTTGTGTACGTTGGTTCGACATATGTCTTTGAGATTGGTTGGTGGTCCTTGGGGTTGGGGACGGAGCGAGGGGGTGTGGGGGTGGAAAGTGTATATAGGGATTGCATGCAGTGGTGTATGACTGGATATGTGCATTATAAGGTGGGATATGAACTCATGTATGTTCCTTTGAGTGATCGAGTCAGTGGTAGTTTGGAGAAGGGGGTTTGGGGTCAAAATTTCATGTGGGGTGTGTAGGTGGAGGTGTATGGATGAATGTGTACGTTCTGCGAAGAAATGTGTACTTGTGTATGATGGTTTGAGTACTGTGTTCGAGGTTGGTTGGTGGTCATTGGAATGTGAGGGCAGAAATTGTATTTGGAAATTGTCTGTGGAGGTGTATGGTTGGATGTATGATTGATGTTTAGAAATTTGTACTTGTGTATATTGGTTTGAGTGATGTGTTTGGCATTGCTTAGGTGAGGGAGAGGGAAGGGGGAGTGTGGCTGGGAAGTGTATGTGGGGGTGTACGTGGTGATGCATTGTAGGATGTGTGTTTTTTGTATTAAGATACAAAAATTTGTGTAATGGCTTTTAGTGATTTTGTAAGTGGTGGTTATGTGGATGGGGTAGAAGGAAAACTTTAATGTGGGCAAGTGCACATATTTTTCAAAACGCACAAGTGTGCACCTGAAAACATCCTTGTAAGATATGCACTAGACGAGGCAGATTTTTACTATAAATACCTCCATTTTGAACGTTCCTAGACAAATAAAAGCCAATTTCAACATCTTAAATAAAAAATGAGACATATTTTCAAACTAAAATCAAATTGGGATCAGAATTGTGTTGACTGTTTGTCATACATCTGTCTTTAACATCTATGCGGACCAAAAGCAGTTAAAAGCTTGACTTTTGGGCTGTTTGGCGCAAATGTCATAAGGCACCACGTCGGCAGTTAGAGCCAAACTGACGCTCGAGCAATGGTCAAGAAATCAACCTGTCGCTTGAGTGACAAGATGGCTGACAAAATGTCAGTACACGTGGCAACGGAATTGTCTCTGTTGCTGTCGACCCCCTCTCCCCACCACCCAAAAATTGACATGTCAGTATTCGGTTGTCGGGCTTCGCTGCCGGCCGAGGTTGCCGATTCTGATCCGGTGACTTTTCAGATATCACACAATTCAATCGTTAGCCACTTCCGGCCGTCCGATGAAAAAACCTTTGCCGACCCAACGGCTTTCCATCACCCAAAAAACATGTCACATTGTTCAAGCTACTAGAGCCTTTCAAATTTACGAGACTCGCCCACGGTCGTGTGACACTAATTGACGGTGAGATTGTATCGTTACAACTTGTGCACTTGTGTGCGACTTCCAATTTCTCTTGCGGTGCTTAGTTTCCACCTCCACAAGCACATACCACATATACTTCTCCGCTGGAGGAAGGGGAGCGATGGGGTGGCACTGGAGATCGGAACCGTCTCCACCCCCCACCTCCACGTCAGCACTAAAGTGTATGGCGTGAGTGCATATGGAAGTGCACGCTTTGTAGTGCACGTCGAACAAATCCATACACGAATGCAAGAAAAGGAGCCTTTGAGGATCTTTCGCAAGTAAGACACGCTAGTGTGAACTGGAGACAAATACGCCTGTGAACACGCGAGCGCCGTCTCATACACTCCCCATGTGCACTTTGCGGTGTCGGTGGTGGGATGGAGGGGTGGGGTTGGGTAGCAAAGCGAACTTGGACAAGAGGTCGGAAGAAACCTCTATTCTCAGTCCGTCCCAAAACTAGGGCTTTGAACTTTACATCATAAAAGTAAGTCATGCGGAGCCCAGAACGATTAAACGAACCCAATTATAGGTACGTTAAAAAATTTCAAAGACATTGAATTTCCAAAAACACATGTTATGAAGAACAGAAGTAAGAATTTTTTTTGGTACAATTATTTCCCTTCCAACTTCTCTCCATGGATATTTTTCATAAACGCTTTTAAAGCACTCTATGCCGTTGCTTACAAAGAATGAAAACCTGTCAAAACATACTGAGTTTTTATGTGAATTTTCTAAAACTTCTTCATGTAATTGAATGAAACTTCTTGGAAAGGTGAATCATGGTAAGATGACTATATAGGAAGTGAGAATGGAAACACTCGTAAATGTCTGGGTAGGAAGTTACTTGCCACCTTCCACTGCTAAGGAGTGACATTAAGGAAATGTCTTGGTAGTATCTTGTGTACGGAAAACTTAATTGTGCACTGTTAAAGGGTTGTATGAATTAGGGGTGATTGGTTCTAAATGTGTGGTTCTATGGCTGGAGCTGGCGAAGGTTGCTGCATCCCCTATAGAAAAGTGAGGATCTCCTCAACAGTTGCCGCCTACGCCACTTGCTACTATCAGATGTCCTCCTGCAACTAGACTAGGGAGTCGTTGGCCTGAGAATGAGAAATAGTTGTCTCAGTCACGCACCTAGAGTTTGAGGAAGAAACATGTCTATTTTTCTTGTCTTCGCCAGTTGCTTTATGGGCCAGGGGAAAAACACGAATGTGGTCTGATTGATAGACTGGTTGTGCTCCTAGAGGACTCAAGATGCATATAAAAATGACCTCCAAGTCAAAAACTTGGCTAACTCAATGATGTCATGAGCACAGAGGATGTCGAAATTAGCGATGCGATTATGATGCCAACACGCAGTGTGCTGTTGTTAGTGGTGGTTAGGTACCTTTGGACGCCTGTTGGATACCACTTACGTCCCTTACAATCTCTCCTCTCCCTTTACTGTTTTTTCTTCTGGTTTTGTCGGCGCACACTCACCCAAGTGGGAGGAGCACCTTACAGCTTGCGGCTATGAGGTACTCAGGCGCCTTGGGAAAGGCTGCAATGTCTTGTGCCCTGCTGCTACGTGGCGGCTACTGCGCAGCTGCTTGTCAAGGAGTTCTCCAGTTGGTGGCCACACATGTTGTGCAGCCAGCTGTCGTGCAACCGATGGCTGTGAAGCTGTTGCATGCAGTACTTGTACGTGATTCTTACTATTCCAGTGTTTTTTTGGATGTGGCTGCAAAGGCCATTACTTCTTCAGAGCTGATATTGAGGCTCAAGCCGCTACTGCTGCTACGCTTTAGTGGTTACAGCTGCTATAGCTCTTGTTGCTTTGCAACTGGCGGCTACGGCTATGGTTGTTGCTGTGGCTATGGTTGCGGCTAATGCGTTGGATTTTGTTTCTGTTGTTCCTCCAACTATCACCCTAGGCGCTTTTTTTGACACCACTCCGGGTCAGATAGGCTGGCCTGGGGTGAACTTTGGCTGTTGTACTACTGTTGACGTAAGCGATGTTGTAGGTCCTCTTAGGACCATGGCGGCAGTGGTGGCTCTCATTATCGCTGCTGTAGTGTCTTTGATACACTGCTCAGTGAGGGATGTCTCATTGCTCTGATACCACAAGAAACTACCTGGAAGGTTCCCAATACTGCTGCTACTGACAAGGCAATGTTGCCCAGTCAGCGATCGCACTAGCACACAAGGCGGGTGCAGAATCAACAAGGATTGGGCTGGGTGAGATGCTCAGATTCTCGTCCGTTCCAGCAACGTAAGTGAGACTTTCAATAGCTTCAGTACATAGAGATATTGGAAAACTGACAAGCACACAGCATAAGTTCATGCCACGGCAAATGATGGGCGACTCATGCCGCAAGGCTAGCTTGTCTAACAACCAATCCATAACCACTGTTTTGGCCATAACTATGTGCACATACGTCCAACCGATGCACTATCTGAACCTATAGATGCCAGATCGCAAGCCACGCATTTTTCTAGGTCACATGCACATGTCTAGAATTGAGCAATGGACATACAAAGCAAAAAAATGCAAACAGGATACAAAGCCAATCCACTGCCTAGAGTCAGCAAAAAAACTGCAAAAGGTCCCAGTAAGAATTTGGCACACCGTGGCAGCTGTCTAGCAACTGGAGATGGATAGAGCACCACCAAATGGTACTCCGACTGCATTTGGGCCCGCGTCAAGGATCTGCACAAACATGGACACAAGCGAGTGGTCACAATGAGATGTACAAGGTTAACGGGGACTGCTCACATCACAGCAAGTAGTTCCACACTTGCTGCAGCTCAACCACGTGTTGATGAATGCTTGGCTCCCCACAGTAATGACGTGTGTATTGGGAGTCTTGTGCACCTTGAGGTGGTGTACCTAACCATCAAAGACCTCGGAATCTCCTTCACTACGTTCATCACATCCATTTTTGCATGTGGTGATGTAGAGGTTTTCTTCCAACAACATAAGCATGGTGCTCATTGTTGGTACAGGTGTCCAATCAGTGGCATGATAATGTAACCATCTCTGTCAAATGGCCTCCATACACACGCAAATTTGTAGGAGAGTAAAGCAACATGGCTACAACACATAAGTGATGGTTCCAAGGAGCAGCAACACACTCATGCATGTCGGGCAGCTTCTTCGTGCGGCGGGTCTTGCTTTTGCCACTTGTGTATCTTGAGACTCGTACCGATAGGCCAGCCAGCACCTTTTTGCAATTCTTACATGGTGTGAATTCATTCAATGTGGACAACTCCTGTTTGAATGCCCGCATATACTTAATGGCAATGTGGAATACCTTTTTATGCTTGTGTAGTTCGTTGTTGTGTTTTGCTAGCTGCAAGGAGGGGGAAAAGGGAAGGGGGGATTGGAGGGGAGAAGAGATATCCAGACATGAAAATGGCTGCAAAAAATAGAGGTTGTGGAAAGTTGTTTCAAGTGTGGTCACCTATCAAATTCACAAAGGGAAAGCATAATGGTGTGACATGTATTTTTGGTGTCAAGGGCCCAATTCTATATGTTCTTCTTCATCATCTTTTCTTATTCTTCTTCTTCTTGTCAATTTTATTCTCCTCCTCATCCTCCTTCCTCTCCATCATTTTCATCGTCCTTTTCTCCTTCTTCTTCTTCTTCTTCTTCTTCTTCTTCTTCTTCTTCGTGGTACTTTGCACATGTGGACTATTTGATCCCAAGTTTGTATCTGATGTCATCAGACTAATCCTCACGGACATCATCCTGCTGCTTGTGTCAGCGCTATGCTTTGTCTTTGTCGAATCTACAACACCTGTGCATATCCGCATGTACCATGTACAAGACAATTGAGCCTGTTGTGACTGGGTTTTCCTTAGGGCTTGGTCAGTACACTAGCTACACTTACCAGTGGCAATTCTTTGGTCCTTATTGTACTTAACAACGACACCCTAGGAATTCATATGTAGCAAGTACTTGGACATGCAGTGATCACCATGGAGTACGCCATGGCGGCAGTTAGAGACATATTGCTTTCTTTTTTTTTTAGCCTAAAAAAAATCAAGTGATGAGTTTAGAGAGCAAGAGCTGGTGAGCCTGGTTCTGAGCGTGCGAGGAGAACGTGGACACCAGAACTGCCATCCGGAGGTCAATCCTGACCTCTCGGCAGAAACCAAGGGTGGCTAATCAGCTCAACACAGAGCTAACCTGGTCGGGTGTTCCCGCACGGATCAGATCCCGCAAAAATATAACAGTTCCAATTTCTCCAAAACTGTTGTAAGTATGGAGATGGCCCAGGCATTCTGAAGTGTCAAGGGACCAGAGCTCCTGCATGGAACGGTACCTTGAAGAAGAGCATCATCATGTGGCTGAGAGCTACCAAGAAGTTAACAGCAGCTGGCAATGGAGTTGAGAGCTTCCACCATGTGGATCTCCATCTTGTAGTTGAAGCGTCAGAGTAGTCACTTACTTAGTCTCTTGTACACGGTGTGATGGTAGAGGCATGTGAAGCAATACAAGGGGCATTATGGGTGTGATGGGTTACAACTCAACAACCAACATTAACACCCTCGCATGATCCCCACTCATAGCTTAGACATGCTAAAACAAATGAGTAGCGGTTGAGACAAGAACAAGGAGATAAAATTCAACCAAGGTCATGGGGATAGATGCGACCAATGGCATGAATGCCAGAATTGAAGACATTTTTGCTGAGTGCCTTGGTGAGAAATCCAGCTCGTTGTGAACATGTATCCACCTAGACAAACTGCACCAGGCGAGCGGCAACGCATTCACCAACAAATTGATGCTCAAGAATTATGTTCTCACTTGAGCTTCTCACCACACATCCTTGCTTACCACTTTTCTAGGAGACGACGGTGCCGCCCACCAAAAAACTATAGCATGTGCCACTGCCTGCATCAAAATCATGTATCCAATCACTCTCTATGATACCATATACCGTATGAACTTATGTGACAGGTGGCCCCAGAGTTCAGGATCCAAAAACCACTTGAGATGTGAATGGTGGGTGGTACATTACTCGTGGCAACAATGGAAAAGAGGGGAGGCAAACGTCAACCACAAACAACAAGAAAATGAGGTACACGAATAGACTGTCAATCCTGTCTCCACTGGACATCCTCAGGCAAACAACCTTGAAACCCCTCCAAGAGGGACCACGAATGACACTATTGGACACACAGTTGACTCGTGACAACCTTAAACACTTTCATTTCTCCGCTCACAAATATTACACTGGTGGGTGAGACATGGTAGGTCAGTTTTACATAGACGGATGTCCTCATGTGGGTTGCGGGTGATGACAACGTCCAAGGAACGGTGCGGGTGGTATGTACGGTCAAGATGGGGTGTCATAGAAAGAAGGCATGTTGAACATGGAAGGCTAGTCTAAAGGGAATGGAGCTAGGTACTGGGTTATGCCAGTGTTCTAAGTAGTTCCATTGGTGGTGGCAAGGCTAGGGTGACTGGACTTGGCTGACAAAGTGGGGGCACAAGAAGCACAATTGTTACTAGTATAGGAACGTGAATAGTGTAGACGCATGGCATAAATGAGGTAGGCATCATCTTTTGGTGAAGTACATGTCTGGGAAGAATGCTCGGAGGTACCATACGTCTTACACATAACAATGCCAGAGAGTAAGGCAAAGGAAGAGGAACATCATGTTGTCTTGCCCTTTATGTAGCCACCCTTGGAAATCCCATTATAATTCCCATCTCTGCCTTTGTCCCACCCCTTTCCCTCCCAAAGTGACCAACAAGGAGCCATGTGTGGAAGGTGACGTAGGAAATATAGAAGATGTAGCATCGGTGGAATCAAGGTTAGATGACACAACACCGTTGGTTGTAGCAACAGTAGCATGGTAGATGAGTTTATTTTATAGTGCACTTCACCAATCAATGAGATGGTGTGCCATGAACAACCAGAGGACACCGATGTCGAGCGGGGAATTGTCAGGGACCGGTTCGGTAGTAGTACGCTCCAGCTCTAAAGCCTTCAATTCATGAAAGATGTCAGAAATTTCATGAATGAGGCTGGTGCGGATTGTCGATCAAGCAACTAGCTCGATCGGCAATGAGCAGGTGGAGGGTCGATGACCGGCAAGTTACCTGACCGGCCGCCCCAACGAGCGAGGGGCTAGTCGCCGGCCAACCCTCTCTGCGGCAAGGGGTGGTGTTCAACCATTCATCGTTCGTGTGAGGAAGGAGGGCCGGACTGGCCTTATTGCTTCTTTCCTCTCCACGTATTATGAAATGTCCCAGTTCATGACCAACAAGTAAGAGTGTTAGATAGTGAGTCATCAACATTGTGGAAAAAAAAAACAATTTCAATCACTAGCAAGACATGAACACGTGCATGGTACTTTGACCAAAGTTATAGCTTGTCGTTGAGCACAGCTAGTAGCCTCCCCCCTTTTGGCTGGAGAATCCACGCGATAACAATGTTGGGTGTCCCCAACTTCCTATGAATTCCACCCTATGGGAATGTTGTTCATTACATCTACATTCAGGTGGTGCCCCTTACCACCCGTTAATCCGTGTGAGCTTCCAGCTTGCTCAAGGACTCGATGACAACCCCCGTGGGCAAGCGAGATTTGGGCCCCTACTTAGTTCACCTATGCATGGTTGATAGAATTTTGTCAGTGGTTGAGATCCGAGCACTCAGTGGTGTATGCCAATGCATAGGAGACCCTATGATGATTAACCACATGTTGTCTCTGACTGCTCGTGTATTCTCTTTGCGGTTGAGACCCAAGTACAGAGTGGTGTGTATTCTTATCTCGGAAAACTCAGTGCTGGTTGATGAAGTCTCTATTGACTTCTGATCTGTCTTGTGTAGTTTGCATATGGACGAGACCGAGATGCCCGAAGAAGTGTTCCTGCGTCTTAAAAGGTCGAAATTCAGTGTAAGACAGGTGCTAGAGTAATACCGCGTAGTGTGGACATGGTTTAGACATATCTTATACATTCTAGACGGTTGAGACCCGGGCACTCATTGGCCTCTCTTTGTGCCTCAAAAGACTTGTCTCATTTGGTTTCACATTCCATAGTGTGCATATCCCCCCTACATACATCTTGGTACGGCAGATATGATGAAGTCAGGCTACCTACCAATCCTTTCTACATGAGCCCACAGTAGGACTCATTGTTCTCTCTCTCTCTCTCTCTCTCTCTCTCTCTCTCTC
>SZWC01012220.1:34792-46747 GCA_023375785.1 Penium margaritaceum | reverse complement strand
CCCCCCCCCTCTCTCTCCCCCTCTCTCTCTCTCTCACTCTTGTTTCTCAATCTACGCGTTCAAGAATTAGCCAAATCTTTTTGTTAAAACTCTCCCACTTACCATCAAGGCTTGTTTCTTGACTAATGTGGATTTTTATGCACTAAAACAATTCTAACAAGGTACAAGAGCATTTGGGGGTTTTGTGAGTGGTAATTCAGAAAACAAGTCCAAGACGCAGTTACAAGGTGCCAAAGTAGTTGCACACCTACGCATTGGAAACAATTTCCTACGAAGAAGGTTGGCTTCAATGTGATACTTACATTTGGTGGGGAGTGGGAGGAAATCAAAAGCTACCGTAGCCATTGCATGGGCGAAAGAAGAAGCAACACCTAAGACGGCTGTTGGTGCCGGGCGAAACAGATTGGTCCAAATCAACGTCTCATGGCAAACTCGTTTTGTTGTGAGTGACCAACTTGCACTCTAAGCAACACCAACCATAGAACATGCAAACAGCGTGCCAACATGCAAGAAAAACAACAACATGCATCAGCACACCAACATGAAACCAGCATGCAAGCAACGTGCACTAGTTTCAGAATTGGTTGGCCTCGAGACTAGGTGTGATTTCTAGTGTGGAATGCTTGTAAGCTATTGTGCACATCCGGGTGTGAGCTAGAATGCGTCACATGACATGGATGTGACAAACACTTGACTTACATAGAAAAAATGATGAAAGAGAGTCACTGAGCTGGGTTGAGGGGAGTGAGAGTATAAGACCGATGAGTGCACATCCACACCAAGCAGATGCTCAAGTGAGCATGCACCGCCACCCGGGGGCCGAGCCCGACCTCTCAATGTTGGCTGAGGGTAGCTTCTCACTAGTGCAAAACCAGAGGTCGACATGGTGGCCCTCTACGGATCACCACATGAGATAATTATGTAGCTCCCCAAAAACACCTAGAACCATGATGTAGGGATCGCCAGTCAAAATGTATGAGCCCTAGCATCTACCACATCAAAGCAATATAGTCAAATGTAGACCATTCTTGGGGGCACTCTTGGGTAGCTCGTCGACTGCTTGATTAGGCTAGAACCAGAACCCAAGGTGCGCTCGGGTGACGTCTCTCCATGAATTGTGAGACAAGAGGGAATAGAGTTTTGAGTGGTCAACAAGAATCCAACACCTCCCCATGACTTGCAGGAAAACGTCCCATAGAAAACAAAGCATGGCACACATAAGAGTATAAATGCTGAGGATACAACGAGACAAGGAGACATCGAACACTTCATCATGGGTCATGGGGATAGGTGAGGCCAACAGCATGGACAACACACATGAAGAGATTTTGGTTGATAGCCTTAGTGTGAAAGTTAGCTCTGTGTATACGTGTATCCACCCAAGCAAAACAGACTATACCAGCGGTAATGCATTTGCAAACAAAGTGGTACTCCACGTTGATGTGCTTGGTGCGTAAATGGTGCATGCCACTATTTTCTGCAATGGATTTTTTGCTTTGATTGTCACAATGCACAGTGATGCAACGAATAGGGACACGCAGCTGCTACACTAGGCGATAGAGCCAGGCAGCTTCACACGTACCTGTTTCACGAGCCACGTGCTTAGCCTCAGCGGTACTACGGGTAACGTACCCTTGTTTTCCACTTTTCCATGAGATTGCCGTCCCACCAATCATGAAAATGTATCATGTTATACTTTGTGCATCATATTCATGTGCACAGTCACTGTTAGTGAACCCGTCGACAAGCACTGAGGGTTGTGTGCAAAAGTATAGCCCAATGTGAGGTGTGGAGAGTGCACAACGCACCACACGTAATGCAGTCTTAAGATGGCACTCTCTAGGGTAAAATGAGAATTGAGAGAGTAATTTCATAGCAAAGGCAACATCACCACATGTAGTGGTAGCAAGGGACATCAAGGAGCTAATTACTTTGAGATAGTCTGTCATATCCACCATCTCCCCCAGTTTTGATGGCTCTGAAGACTTTAGCAATGATTGACCCGCTTAGGTCATAGGTGTAAAAGCTGAGGGAAAACAGAGAGGAGCAGTCCAAAATGCTTCCCCAAGCTACAAACATACAATGCATGATGACGTGTAGGGTGCGGCGTGAGAATTCATGCTCTAGCTCCATGCCCAAGAAGACACGAGCTGGGCCAAGATCCTACATTTTGTATGCTGACTGCAAACGAGATTTTGCGGCCTTGACAGTTGCGACGTCTGGAGAGGCAATCAAAAGGTCATCCACATAGAAAAGGATAGAAAAAAGTGGTCCAAGGGGGCCAATGAGGAACAAGGCATGATCTACATTTCTTCTCATGCAACCCCCTTTTTCCTAGGTGCAGTAATCTCTTTGTTTGAGCGACGTGGGGAATGCTTGAGCCCATAGAGAACCTTGCACGGACGCCACACTCGATTTGTGCCATCAGTAAAGCTGGGTGGTTGCACCATGTAGATTTCCTCATCAACTTTGCCATGGAGAAAGGCAATGTTGACATCTATTTGTTCCAGCTCCTAGTCATGTTGGGCCACCAGGCTGAACAGTGCTCTGGCAGTGGTACAGTGACCCAGTGGAGCGAATGTTTGATCGAAGTCAATCCCAGGGACTTGAGAAAGGCCATTTTCCATGAGAATTGCCTTGTACCGTTCATCTGTGTTGTCAAGGTTAAGCTTTCGCCAATACACCAATTGTGTGGCCATTGCTTTGTGTCCTGGGGAAAGATTAACAAGCCCATAGACACCATGCTCAGGAAGAGCGTCAGATTCTGCTTTCATGGCCTACTCCCATAGAGAGGAGTCTGTCACTATGCGAGCAGCCTACACAGTTAGGGATTGAGGTAGAAGAGGGGACAGACCAGCAGCAGTAAAGCACGAGGTAAAATACCCAGCTAGAAAGGAGTTAGGAGCTAGGCAAAAAACCTGCTCAATGAGAAAGTAGCCAAGTGAGGTATTAGGATGCACCACAAATACAGCAACGGGTGAGGATGTGGTCACCAGGCCAAGGGTGCAAGGACCAGGATAGCCGAAGACGACAAGATGGTAGTGAGATGGGAGTGCCCGGAGATGACAACAGCGAGTGTAGGGCAAGACGGGAGGGGACACAAGAGATAGGTGGGTCAAAGGTAGAAGATTGCACAAGGGGAACAGAGGGCTCAAGAGTGACAATGGGCACATGAGATGCAGACCTCACAAGTGGCACAAGAGGGGACGTAGAGGCCTCAAGGCTCAGAGGTGGGTCAAGAGTGCCAAAGGGAGAAGGCAAAACAGAGGCGGCAGAGGGTTCAGAGGCAACAGAGGGCTAAGAGGCAGTAGAGGATTTAGAGGCAGCACAGGGCTCAGAGGTAGTAGATAGGTCAAAGAAAGAACAGGGTTCACATGAAGAGACATACAGGACCATCGAGGATGACGGTATAGAGATGGGGTTAGAGAAGACAAGTGACGTACACACCGAGGGGAGAACAGAGGACCGAGAAGGAGGAGTGCCTCCTCCATCTCGAAAGGAAAAAGAAAGAGCCCGACGAGAATCGAGGGATGTCCCGCTCAAAGAAGTGCTTGAAGAAGAGAGCTTTGCAAGACTCGATGACACGACACCACATCGAATCCTAGAAGCTCCATGCCCTAGAGAAAGATGAGACGCCAAGGAAGGCACACAGACGACCACGGGGGAAGAGTTTGCCATCACGGTGTTCATTAGGAAGGCAGACAAAGGCAAGGGACCCCATACATGGGCAAGGCGAAGGTCGGCACGGTGGCCCATCCAGCGTTCGAAAGGGGTGATGGTGTGAGGGAGGTGATTGTGAGGGACGCGATTCCACACCCACGTCATGTAGGACATAGCTTCAAAGGCGGATGGAGGGGACTAACCAGAGGACAAGAGAAGGGAGCGCAAACCATTGGCTAGTGTGCCATTCGAGCGTTCATAAATGCAATTTTTCTGGGGCGTGTAGGGAGAAGAGGATTCAAGACAAATACCACGATATTCAAGGAAGCAAGAGGTGGGACCGAAGAACTCACCACCCCTGTCGCTTCGGAAGACACGCAAAGGACAAAGAAAAGCGCGTTCAGCCTGAGGGAGCCCATTTTCAAGGTCTGAAGTGACATCACTTTTCTGGTGAAGGGCAAAGATCTAGTAGTAGCACAAAAAATCATCAGTCAAGCAAAGGACATAGCGACCGAGGACACCAAGGAAGTCGTGAGGCAGCATACCCATGACATCAGTATGAACGAGGTCAAGGGGGTTGGAGGTGGTGGACAAAGCCATTGTGAAAGGAGACTGGTGTATTTTGCCATTGGCGTAGTCGAGGCAAGCAGTGGAGTACGGAGTTGTAAACGTGGCAACGTCAAGGCCAACGGCAGGGCGGAGGTGCACGAGATGCTCAATGGCGGCAGTACGAATGTGATAGAGACGGCGATGTAAGAGATTCACATGATCAAGAGACAAGGAGGGTGCAACATGGATAAGAGCAGAGGTAGCAGAAGACTTAGGCCACAACAGCGGAACATGAAACAAGCAATCATAGCGTACACCATGAAGATTGGCACAGCCAGAGGAACGAAGGACAACGGTGCCAATGCCGCGGCTGGACAAGAATTCCATGCCCTGATCATCAAGGGTGGTCGCGGAGAGGAGACCGACCTCAAGGCCAAGCACATACATCACATATGGGAGGAAAAGAGCTGCACCAAGGCCAACAAAACAGAAAACGCCAACACCTTGAATGAGTAGTAACTGACGAGAACTAGTACGAACAGAACCAATTGAGCCCACATGACCGAGGGAGACAAAAGACGAGCGACAGGAGGTCATGTGATGAGTGGATCCGATATCGATGATCGAGAAGCCAGAGGAGACACAAGCAGAGGGGGAAAAAAGGCAGACATCAACTATTCCAAGAAGGAAATCGTGAGGCGCATGACCAGGACAAGCGGGGAATGTGTGGGACTGCCAATCATCAATCCATGACCGGTCATCAGGCAAGGCCCCCTGGACACACCCAGATGAGGCACCATACAAGGCTTCATCTGACTCACACATAGACACATGAGAGTGGCCACTTACAATCTCAACTCCCTGAGAACAAAGCTGAAGAAGCTCCGTAAGACGATGCTCAACAGCGCGCTCCTCGTCGCGACGGTCAGTAGAGCGGTCGGAGGAGCGGGTGTCAGAGAAGTGGTCGTCATCTCTGGGCCAGGTTGGCACGGAGTAGTGGACGGAGGAGCGCCATAGTAGGCCGGTCCTGAGGGAGGAGGGATCCAACCCCAATGGCTCGAGTGAGGGACCGGCGGCTCGAGTGGTGCAACGGTGGTGATGAGAGTGGAGGTAAAGGAGGGGGAAGAGGAGGGTGATGAAACCGTCACAATATTTGTTACAGAGGAGGAGAAAGTAATAACGGTAAAAGCCCAGTGAGTACGCATGGCCGATGCAAGAAGGACGTCGTCACGAGGTGTTGTGCACTTGGGGGAAGAATGACCACAGGCCTCAAAGTTCCAGTATGTAACCTTTATAGGAGGTGTAGAGCTATTGGAGGATTTGCCACCACGACCACGACCCCCGCCACATCCACGGCCGGACCCGCCACCCCCGCTACGCAAAGCAGCGTGATTGATGTAAGTGGCTCGGATGGAAGGAGAGGAGGGAGTGGAGGTAGTAGCTGTAGAGGATGAGGATGAGGCAGTTGTGACTGCTATGGGGTTGCATGATGCAGGGGCTCGTTCTGCAAGTTGCTCCACCAGTCGATGAGCCAAGCGTCAATGAACTCGAAGAGCGGTCCAATTCCCAGCGGAGAGTTGTCAGGGACTGGGACAGCAGCAAGGCACTCGATCTTAGCGTTGGAGACAAACAGGTAGAGGTCCGAGAGCTCAGGAAGACAAGAATCTTGCTAGGTATCTCACATGCTACAGAAGGCTCGATGGTGTTAGTTGTTGTAGGCCCGGGAGTGGGGTCGGAATCGAACGCTGGTGTAGGTTTAGGGGTCCTCCCGGGTGCCTTCATACTTGAGGGACGAGGTGGAGAAGGAGGAGCATTGTCAGCAGTATACACCTGATGGTCGATTTCACGTTCCGCCGCCTCAACCACAACAACAAGGTCACTACGCCAATGAGCAAGATCCAGCATGTGAGACCATAGCGGGATGTCATCGTCGTCGTTGGTGTGTGAGGGCTCGTTGGATGCCCGCCAATCCTCACATCTAGCACGCTCAGCGTGGCGGGCTACTTTGGAAGGTGAGTCAAGCTCGACGTCAGGGGGACCGTCCAGTGGCAGCTAATCCAGCATGACAGACAGGCTGGCTGCACATACAACCAAAGATGTTGGAGCAGGTGCAAGTTGGAGCTAGTCGAATGGGCGCTTGTTGTGGGTAAGCTAGAGAGAGAGGCCACAAACATACATAGATCCGGACACGAGATGGTCACCGGTATGCTGCGTTCCGCTAGTGGTGGCTTCAGTATGTGCACTAGTGAGATAGTCATGTGCACTAGTGGCCACCACGTAGTAGACCATTCATGTGCCAGAGGGCATTCTTGGGCAGCTCGTGGACTCCCTGATGAGGCTAGAACCAGCAACCAAGGCGCGCTTGGTGACGTCTCCCCAGGTGAGGTCATGGTCACTCAATTTGTACATGTGTGTGCGCCATGAATAGTGCGACAAGAGGGAATACAAATGTGAGTGGCCAACGAGACTCCAACACTAGGAGGCTGCGAGGCCTCGAGGGCCGAGGCTTACGTCCTCGAGCACTCGTCCTTGGACTCTCCCTCTCGCCTCATTGAATGAACGAGGCGAAGTAAGAGAGAGCGACCGAGAGGTTGAGGCTCGAGATAAAGGGAAGATGCTAAAGTAATGTGTACGCGACGATTTCGCGCTGGTGTGTCAAATGTGAAACTCGAGTGTATTTCGTGCAAACTACAAGTTTCATTGACATAAAAATCAGGCAAAATAACGAGTTCACGGTGATACCCCCCTCGTTTTGGACACAAAACGAGGGAGGAGGTAGAAATGGAAGTTAGCCTTCGAAGGCTTGAAACATTTGCGTGTCCCTCCGCTGGTTGTTGATGATGAATGCCCCCCTGCATGAAGCAAAGGGGAAAACCCCTTCAGTGAGGCGTCGATGTTATTCTGCGAACTCTGACGAAGACCTCTGTGTAAGAGATGGAGACTCGACACGTTACATGATACATGGAAAGAAGCATATGAGTGGTTTCTTTATCACTTCGTCATATTTCAAATATAAAAATAAAAAATCATATTCACATTTTTTTTTTATCAAAACACTTGCAATCATTTGTATTGTCACGTAATTACGTAACAAGATAAATGATTACTGTAGGTAAACTTCTCAGGTAACTATCTGACTCAATACTATCGGTTGAAGTTTGAATCTATGCAATGCATGCATTCAATCATGTACCCTTGTTTTCTATTTGTGAGAGTTTGGCAGTCTCATTACCTGGGAAGATGCAGTGTGGTAATATTGGATTTCTTCAGCAGAAAACCTTTGCTTCATCTTAGGCATTGGGCCATCCGAAGAAGCTTTCCGTGGAGTATGCTGTGCCTTCGATTTGTGCCTTACGTTCGTGTGACGAAATCGAGGCCGTCCGATATCGATTTGGGTCCTTTTCCATCCTGTTCGATGTCTGCTGTGGATGCTTCTTTGGGTTGGGTGCAACAAACAATTTGCACTGCCTGCAAGACAGGAATGAAGAGGGCCTTTTCTTATCACTTAATGCGTGGACTTTTGTTTTGACCAGACAATTGCCTTGGCTTGCTTACCTGAAGTATCGACACCCCTCCTTGGAGATCTTTATTGATTTTGTGTCTGGTTCATTCTGTTTTCTATAGGAACCATTTGTGCAGCCTTGTCCCAGCCTGGCACGAATGGAGATTCTTTTTCCTGCTGCCTCTTGGTTGTAGTAGGATTTGTTACCTGTATGTTGAACGGTACAGGGTTGACGTCGAAGCGAAGTGAAGAGGGAAATGATTCTTTCAGAACAGGACCTTGACACAGAAGGAATCGCGGGCGCCTGGCATGCGCATCTGTTGCGACGACGATGCGTTTCGATGGCAGAGCGGTGGGTTGCCCTTACGACAACGCTGCAACGACGACTGGCAGTGTTGTCTCTGATTTGCGAGAGAAAGTACTTTTTTGTGGGCTCCTCGACGAGGCTACCTGCGTGTTCGTGGGCTGGAATGAGGGCTGCAGAACCGTAATTCCTGGCCTTAACTTTTGATAACCTAAGGTTAAGGCACAAGATAATCAGCATGGCGGGTGAATTTTGCTCAAGGTGCTGCTTGGGCCGCACGCTACGTCCTCACGGGGGTTGTCACCCCACCCTTACGTCCCTTCCACGGCTGCTGGCTTCCATCCCCCCTGATTGGTCGCTGGTAGAGGTTTGCCATAGGTTTCCCACGTCTTCCACATACATAAGGCACATCATTCCAGGAAAGTGTCATTCTTTGACGACAGGTTCTGCAATCAGGTTTTCTTCAGAAGTAGAACAGTTCCGCCAGTTCTCAAGGATCAGTCATCCATCACTAGGATACCCAACAGACACCTCCCAGTCATCCCCCAGCTACTTCTTAGCCATCTTTGAGCCACCTTCCAGCTTTTCTCTCAGCCACCTCCCAGTCTGAAAGACTCCAGTTGTCTACGTGCCGCCCTTGAGCAGCTGGTCCACTCGTCACAGTAGAGATGGCCCGTACTAAGCAGACAGCGCGCAAGTCTACAGGAGGCAAGGCTCCAAGGAAACAGCTCGCCACCAAGGTCAGCACCTTGGGAGCCTCAGTGCGTCCAACTTTTGAAACCAGACCTCTTTGGTCTCTCCATGCTTCAGACGGACTTCTCATGCACCCTTCTGCCCCTCGGATCTGCAGGCAGCCAGAAAGTCCGCACCTACAACTGGTGGCGTGAAGAAACCTCACAGATATCGTCCTGGTACTGTGGCTTTGAGGTATGTCTTGGAAACGCCCATCTGATTGGCATGATTTTGATTCCATTACCTAGCTCTCTGAGTCGCTCACTTTCTGCCTGTTCTCTGGTTTGAACTTTCGCCCTTGTTGATTTCGTCTGCAGAGAGATTCGTAAGTACCAGAAGAGCACTGAGCTGCTAATCCGTAAACTTCCCTTCCAGCGGCTTGTTCGTGAGATTGCCCAAGATTTCAAGGTGAGCTTTGCAGAAATGAACCTTGTTGGTGCCAGTGTCACGTGCAGCTACTGCTGAACGTAACGTATCTTCGTTCTTTCGTTTTTGCTGCGTCGCGCAGACGGACCTCAGGTTTCAGAGTCATGCAGTCCTCGCTCTGCAAGAGGCAGCAGAAGCTTACCTGGTGGGCTTGTTCGAAGATACTAACCTCTGCGCCATTCATGCGAAGCGCGTGACAATCATGCCCAAGGATATTCAACTCGCAAGGCGTATCCGTGGCGAGCGGGCTTAGGACAGTTTCGTGCAAACATCGCTTGAAATTCTCTTTGACTTTGCTACAGCCTTTTGTGGCTTGTGAACTCTAGGTGCTGGAAATAGAAAAGATCTAGTTTCATGGTGCTTAATGGTGTCAACTGTAAGTACATACCAATCTGCACCAAGCCACAACCTTCCTACCACATGAGAACAAAAACCGATTTCTACGCGTCAGGCATATGTTCATGCCTGTCACTCCGGACATCAGAACCGATTCTGTACCAGGTGTCGTCACTTTTCAACCAGTTCTGGCACCTTGGCAAGGTCAACTCGATTGTTATATGTCTGTGCATGTCTCCTGACCCTGACACTCTACCTGACGATATCTTGCACAAGTCTGCTCGGCATGTTTTCAATGGAAAAGGAACAGTTGGTACACTTTAACTTGAACTGAGAGGGTGAGGCCAATGCTGTGGACACTGGGATGTAACAGAACGAAGTTGCACATGCTGTGAATACTGACCTATGTTAAGGATACTACTTGTATGAAGTCTAGCCCTAGCCTGTCATGATGCAGTCATTGTTTCACCAAATTCTAGCAGTCTACCTGAACATGGTCGTATTGTGCAGACAATCCCTCCAGAAGATTTCTTTCTTTACTCATTAGAGAACATAGAGCATTGCAGCGAAAAACACTGACACATACTTGTGTCCACTCACACTCGCACGCATTTTGCGTTCCATGTACAAGGACACTGCAGTGAATCTGCCTTGGACGGTGCAGTACACCCATTTTGCAGTTCACGCTGAGATTGCTGGCTTGTCTGTTCAGCATCCCTGAAACACGATGACCAACTACATCAACTCCTCTTCTCAAACAGAAGATGATTTCTGACTCCAAATCACAGCTGCAAAGCTTGGCACCCCAGCAGTTGCACAACAAAACTTGCTAAACCCAGAAAATAATGGGTCTTTCTCGAAGAACAGCTTCACTCTTTATTTCGATGGTCAAACTAACAAGGACAGACCAGAGCTAGGGTGCAAACATGAAAGCTGAGGCAGACAGGAGACCAAGCAGCAGCAACAGCACTGGTGGGATGGCCAACAAAGGCTGTGGAGTGAATAACCTGGGATACAGCCTTCAGGAGAAGGAAACCAAGAACTGCAAATTGAGCAACAGGGCCACCGTAATCACGAGGGAATGTGGTCATCATAGCACCATCCACAAGCCTTTCTTCGAAGATATAGTGCAGTTTATGCTGAATGAAAACTGTTGCAGATTCCAATTCAATGCCCCTTCTGCAAACAAGGGGCTCATGTAAACATTAACCTTGTCTTACCACTGTGACATGGGCGCAGTGGAGGATGCGGTGTTCTTGACCGAAGAGTTTGTCCCAGACAGCCGTGACCTCCAAGGACGTGCACCTCCCTCCATGCTTGCAATGGCGAGAATGAGTTCAGCATCCCCCTTTCAGAAATAGTTGAACCCCCCCCCCCCCCCCTCCCCCCCCAAAAGAAAGGCAGGAAGGTGAAAGAAGTCGAGGCCCTTGCACATGGCAGACACAAGTTCCATCACACCGACCTGACCTCTCTCTATGGCCTGCCATCCCGCACTCCCCGCACAGCTCACCAGGGACGACATTCTTCTCTTACCCTCACACCAAACAATATGCACGACGGTACAAGACTCCAACAGCATTTGCCAGAAGAAAGAAAGAAGAGCCACAAGGACTCACCCTCCCATCCAACCATCCATGCTCCTCTCACCAGTTCTTAGGACAAGGGCGTTTGAGTCCTCGCCGATGGCCAAAACAATGAGAGAGAGCCCTACAAAAGCGGACAGGAGGATGGGCCGCAGCTGCCGTGCCATGAGGGACTGAGACACGCCGCCACCTGTGCGCATGCGGCGGTGTGCACAGACAGTCAGTGCAAGGCCACAGGAGTGCAAGTCGTGCAGGGACAGCATGCGGCCCTATCGAGTTGAGTGCACAACCGCAGATAGAGTGCCGTGCATTCTCTTCGAAGCAAGTGCGCGCAGGGCAAAAGCTCTGTGGAAGCACCAGTGTGTGAGGTCTGCCAGGCATCGCGCAGGCAGCTGACGACTTGGTGTGCTTGCAGATCTGTGCGGACGCAAAAGTCCAAATGCAGATCCAACCAAACGACCAGCTCATCCACTTCCTCCGGACGGAGGTATTGAGTAGAACGTGAAAAAAAACCACCAG
Source organism: Penium margaritaceum (assembly GCA_023375785.1). NCBI lineage: Eukaryota > Viridiplantae > Streptophyta > Zygnematophyceae > Desmidiales > Peniaceae > Penium > Penium margaritaceum. The sequence continues at coordinate 35,136 of SZWC01012220.1, read as the reverse complement.
GGGGACACCTCTTGAGCACAGTCGCGAGCGGAGGGGCAAGGTCAGGCAGGTCAGGAGATGCAATTTTCTCTGAGCTGGCTCTGTTGATCGCATTCTGGAGTGTCCTAAAGCCGTCACAACCACAAAGACCTTAGACTCGCACCAACTGGCTGCGATCTGCGATGCCCGACAGGACACTGGGCATCCATGATGGGTTTTCCCAACGTCGGCTGGCAGACCGCCTAGGCTGAGTTGATCACGTGGTCGGCGTGCAGCTCAAGGTGGTCTTGCCAAACCGTGACACTGCCACAGGCCTTCCGTCCTCAACGGAAACTCCTGCACCAGCCAGCATGCTTGGCGACCAT